>WOGP01006167.1:0-12585 GCA_015342065.1 Leptinotarsa undecemlineata | reverse complement strand
GTGGTCATTGGTTGATAATGCTGGCGCGCCCTCCCGAATGTATCGGGGCTTCGGGGGATAGGGCCTGACCAGCGCACACTACGGTGAAAAAAAAACAGTGTATTTCAATAAATAAGGTTGTACATAATGATACAAATGGATTAAATGTACACTATGACAAAATTATTGGGGTCGGGGGTTTCTGTTGTTGTTGCAGGTTGGCGATTCCTGTAGTCACAAATCCCAGGAAAAATTAGATTTAACTGATGATGTGTACCCATTTGGTCGAATCATATATAAAAGTGCAGGGCACTGGACTGTGCAGTTGGTGGTGAAAACACAATAACTTGAAAAAGTCAACATGTGGACGATGTAAAAAAGGTCCTAAGTTCTATGACCACGCACTATTCAACCGTCTCGCTCAGTATCTGGGCATAGACTGGTGACTTGTTTTGCGCTCTTTTCTGCGTGTCTTTACATCCTGCTCATATTGAAGATTGCAGTAACTGGTTTTCATTGTTTAACAACTATTGAGTATAGATATTGGACTCATCACGTTTGGTTTCAGCCCCCATAACGTTCCAAAAGTACGCCATCACACCTTTGTCTTTCTTTTTATCTCGTCTAAGTGTTGGTTTTCGGTCAGCCTAGAATATAGTATCACTCCCAGGTATTTAACTTCCCCCGACATTTGTATCTCTTTACCTCGAAGATGTAGATATCCTAGACCCTCTATTCTTTTATATTGGAGAATGCATACATATATGCATTCACTTTAGTCTATCTGTATCTTGTATCTATAGAGTAGGGAGGGTGAGTGTAGGTCCACAGCCCTTATGCCACATGTGACTATTGTACGTCCTCCCGACAAAAGTTGTCCTCCTAGGTCATCGTCCATCCTGTCCTTTCCAGGAAGGTGGACAGGTCAATAGGTCACTATAGGAGACATCTCCTTTATATCGGCAGGTGTAGGCCAAGACTCGCCGAACACACACTTTCTTATTGATAATAACTCCAGACACCTACATAAGACATGCCTGACCATTGCATCTTCCTGTTAACACATCCTGCATAGAGGTATATCCACTAGTCCCATAATATGGAAGTGTTTCCTTAGTTGACAGTGGCCAGTCAGAAATCCTAAAAAGTCGGCAATGCGATTACTTTTATTCCTGTCGTGTCCTTTCACCCACCTCAGCATAATGTTATCATCTATCTATTTGGATGGACTTATGTGATCTTGTTGGTTCATATTTTACTGTATCCCCCATTATGGTCCTGAATACCAATCTTTCTCTGAACATACAATCTATCCATCTGCAGCTTTTATCATCACTTTCTCTTCTCGTCGACTACTAAATGATCGATTCTTAGGACGTATTCATCGAACTCATGCACCCTCAATGCTTATATTAAGAATATATTTACCGTAAAGAAGTTCTGCAAGATGGCAGTACTTCCTGTACAAAATTAATTTGAATCTAAAAGAGTACAATCTCGGTTATTCCAAAATTTTGGGAATAATGAAGAAATATATTGAGTTTAGGAAAATTGTTATTGTATCAAAATAGTGACACATCGGATCAGACTATCAATCACTTTCCTAAATATTTATTTTGAACGTGATTTTTCAGTTTTTCCTAATCCCTAGGTCTCTTATTTAAAACTGAAAATATTATCAAGTATCAATTTTTCATGTAGGTATACATATATATGATAATGAACCCCATGACATACTGGGAGTCTCGAAAAATTATTAGATTAATAGTATTATGAAAAGCGAAACCTTTTAAAAATAAAAAGATCAGAAAAACCTTTCATTCTATCGATATCGAAATACCATGTATAACTAGTTCAATTTCAGAGTTCTTCGAACAACTTCCTTCATATGATAAAAATATTATTTCCTAAAAATAACGAATGTTTGAAAGATGAGAAAATACTAAATATCGAAAATGTTTTTCCCCATATCTTAATTGAGGAGCAGAATAACCCAAAAATAAATAAACTGTCTATTTTTAGATGAGGAATTTATATGTGTAGGTCAGATTTATTAATGGTAAACATAGTGGTATAATCTTTAATGAAATTGTATTTACGAAAATTTTAACAGTAGGTATTTTTAAAACATTTGAATGAAATCTCTAAAATTTTGAAATGTTTTAAATGAATCCTCGCCAAAAAATGAAAACAAACTCATCATAATTCGACAATTAAGGTGACTTTTCTATTTATACGTATAAACCTACATATAAATGAATTTGGTACGTATTTTTTTCGTCAGACTCCTCATATTCGTAAGCTTTCGCTGAATAAGACAGTTTTAAGGGAGCACTAAAAATATTGTTAACCAGCACCCCTACGAACGACAGCCCTCAGAAGTCGAAACTTGTACGAGCTAAGGACTAACGAGGTGTTACGTTTTAACGTGTGATTCTCAAAACGTGTTGGACGATTGAAAGTGAAAATGTATCGTTCAGCCTGCGGTTTGAACCACTGACTCACACATCGGTCGATTGAGAGAGTGAACAAAGCACATAAGTCGAACCGCCCGGCTACCGACCTACCTCAATTATTATAATGGAGAACATTCACTTGTTCAGTTGGGATCAGATAATAACAGTTTAAATCAACTGTATCGGTACCTACAATGAAGTAAAGTGCGAGCATTTTCCGGAAAATGAGAACCTATTTAACTAACGGTGCTTTTGTTCCGGCGTGGGAGCAGTGTTTTCATTAGAACCTACTTAATACTCATATGTGAAATGGGAATCATAAATAATTGCAATCTCTCTCAATTAGGAAGCTTAACATAAATCAAGCAAAGTTTAGTTGTTGATATATTTCCATAAAAGTACAGTCGATGTGTTTCATCCGTCGGTTATTACATGGCAACATGAAATTTTATAACATATTGGAAAGTTAACAATAAATCAATTGCGGAAGTTGCAAAAACCTGATTGCAAATTCTTCAATTGTTTTTTACTCAGAATTCGTAATTTTAAAAACTATAGGTATCTTTTAAAGTTTCTTATTTTCAAGAAAATGACGCTCGAAAAAATGAATTTTTTGTACCTAAATGTAACTTCTACTTCTCTTCTGAACGACTCAAACTCTGTTGATAAAACAGGTATAGTCATATGTATTTCAACTATCTAATGCCATTAGTTATTAATTATTCCAAAAACAAAATATATATTTTTTTAAATATTGTTCAAATAAATTCACAATTCGCGCCTGATCATTATATCGAGGAGAGATACATACGTATACGTTCGAATACATACAACTACCCACACAGTAGGTTCTGGTAAATGCCTGCCGGGAAACGACTACTTCCCCGGTTAATACCACGCTGGATATTGAATTGTATCCGACAGAATACGTCATAGAGGTTAGTCTCGCAGATTTTTCCTGTTCATCTAGCAGCAGGACCATGCTAAAATTATTCGAATAGATCACCTACAGACCGGTTTTGAGGTATTACCTCTCATCAGTGTATGTATCTCTCATCATAGAAAGGCGAGAGTCGATATTTTTCCTCAAATTGTGAGTTACACTAACTAACAGTATAATTCACGTAAACCGAGTAATGTTTTCTGGAAATAAAACGTGAAAAATATATCTTGGAATATAGCACTCCAGGATATTTGAATGTCTGTATTGATTATACTGCTCAACTACCAATAGATATAAGAAATTCAAATAAAGATTCTTAGGGGGCCGTGCTTTTTATTGAATTTCATTAATAACCAAATTCAGATTTTGGAAAATAATTGGTCAGATACAAAGTAGACTCATCCTCTTTTAAAACAATATTCAATTCAATTAATTTAAAACATATTGTTATCAATAACATTTATTGCCAGTGAGTACGTAGCACACTTGGAAAAAATACTGTGCCATATAAATTGATTTATTACACCCATTAAAGAAGTAGGTAGAACAATTTTTTGAAAGCACTGTTCTATAACGCTGCGTCTGCCTAAGTTCGTTGATTCTGATTCTGTCAAAACATTGAAACAGCAGCGATACAAGTACTAGTATTCTATATATCACTTGTTATCGCAACTTATGCAATGGTATCATAAGGGTTGTGTTTTTTAATTATTGATTTATTCCAAATTTTACAATTTAAAAAAAGGTAATTAGATTTCACCAATCTTTTTTGACCAGATAAACCAATATCTAATCAATATTTTATTTACTATGAGTTTATAGTATAAGCTTAGATGATAAAAAGAAAAAAATGTATAATATATATCTTTTCATCGGTGGGGGAAGTGTCTAAAGATTTTTAAATATGTAAAAAATACTGTTGCATGGACATACTCGAGCGCGTCAGATATTGATGTCATCAATGTCCTACGTATTTTTAATAATGTTGGTATGTTAATCTGATCGTTTGCATGATGTGGATGGTCGTACGTAAGGGTTAAAAGTGAAAAGAAAAAAAATTAATCGAGCGCGTCAGATTTTTTAAGGGGGTGATAAGTGCAACAAAAAAAAGCTCTCATTCAATAATCTGACGATTTCGATCTGACACAAACTCGCAGCCATTATTATAATGTGTGCGCCATTTTGAAATACTCAAGCGCGTCAGATTAAGATATATATGGTTCATCTTTATGTTTTAGACGTGCTGTCATAATCTGACGATTATCTAGAGGGATTCGCCTAATCTGACGAAAACAATTTTTTTTATTCATTCAACTTAATTAATTGAAAAGCTCAGGAAATAGCATGCAAATAAATGAATGTATGTCTTTTTAAGTAGAATACTTGTATTTATAAGAAAATAATTTTTGAAAAATACTCAAAAAATTTTAATTTTTTATAATCAATTAATTAATGAATGAAGAAAAGAGAAATGAAACTTTCTATGTTTTCACCACTTTTATTTGTAACTAACGTTACTGCAGTTTCATCCTATAAAGACATTATCAAACTCATACAATATATATATATATTGTATGAGTTTGAAAATGTCCTTATATATTGTATTTTGTGATACGCGGTAAGACGGTATGTCTTGTTATTAGTAGGTACTCTCGGATGCAGACTGAATTTTATTTTCACTTGGTCCTATCCCCAAAAATGTCTTTTTGAGTGAGGGTAATTTATCGGGATAGGCTGGAATTATTGTCAAGTCACGTATTTCCCAAACATTTTGGAAAAGGGTGCTTAGGTCGAAATTCGGCAAACAGAGAAATTACTAAGGATTCTAGATAATAGTTGCCATAAATTCAAACAGATAGGAATGGAGAGAAATGTCACGTTAACTTTATAAATCCCGGTATTTGAACCCAAATAATAAGTCATGAAGATATAAAATGGACGGTCTTGAGAAAGTTACAATAGAAATATAGGCATTTTATTGAGGGTTAAGTTGCAAATTTACTTATCCTAAACAAATACCAATTGTCTGAGTTTTTCACCACACATTTTTTGTTTTTATACATTAAGGCTTATACTATAAACTCATAATAAATAAAATATTGATCAGATATTGATTTATCTGGTCAAAAATTATTGGTGAAATCTAATTTTTTTTAATTGTAAAATTTGGATCAAATCAATAATTAAGAAACAGGTTGCAAGAACAAAAAAGTGGTTTTCATTGCTATCGAGTTGAACTCTGCCTGTTATTCTGAATTTATTCAACATTGATTGAACAATTTTAAATGTATCTGAGAATAATAAAGCTATTATTATTATATCTTCCTTTTTATCTATGTCAAAACAAGTTGCATATAGAGTTTATTCTTTCTTCACCGCCACTTTTGATTAAATGTTTGCTCTTTTATACTTTTTATTTTCAGTTGTAGTCTTTCTTGGTTTCTTTGTTAGGTATATTTTCCTTTCATACAGTTTACTTGATTCCATCTTGCTTTACTCTTTTTTATAATTTCTTTCCTTTTTCGTTTTTATTTTTCAAATGTAGAGCTAATTGTTTCCAGATTGATCTGTTTGTTTAAGATCTAGATGTTTTCATTAAAGATACGTATGTGGTTATTGATATTGATTTGACATTGTTGCTTACTCAAGGCGGACGAAAGTGTCGTAGGTTCCTATAGTTTTGATCTGGATGAAATATTGGCTTTGGTTACAGTAGCTTTATGTTAAATGACTAATTGATATCGTGAAAATATTACTTGAAATTCAAACTTGAGGTGAAATTGACATTATGTAGTTACTCAAATGCTTGCTGCCCCTTGTGGACAGATATAGACTGAACAATAAAATGGTATGTGAATGTGTCATGGGCTTTGTGGTCTGCTCTCATCAATTGCTCAAAAGAAACTGCCCCCTTGTCTTAACTATTTTTTCTATTGTAATTACAGAGCTCTCTGTCTCTCCCTCTCTCTCTCTCTCGTACTTATTGTTGGTATGCTTTTCTATTTCTCGAACGCGGCCATGTTAGACACACAATTGTATTTTTATGGCCTATCGCCATAAAAGACTTGAAAGAAAGTTTACTAATTTTCCTAAACGGAGTATATCCTAAAGTTTCACTGATAAGGTTATTTTCTAACTATAAACTAAATATGTTTGGGACTTCTAACATCCCTTGGAAAAAACCCAGTGATTCTTTTATCCCCCACAGCTACAGCTACAGCCGCCTCCGTGGTTTAACTAATGAAACTTTATTTTTGCCATTGTATACGTACCTATAATTCTCTTAAGTGACTAAATTTTTTTCGTATATATTACGACAACGTTTTAAATGATCAATTAACAAAAGATACAAACGAATGTTTTGCGAAATTTGATATTTTTAATGTTCATTCATCCAATTTAATAGATTAGGAATGCACGAAATTGGCGAACGGAGATACTGACGAAAATATAAGACTGGCGCCAGATTTTACTTCGCATTTTTCTTCGAGCGTCACATTTTAAATACAAAAAGGAGCAAACGTAGTGTGCCAAATTATGTACTCGCAGACAAAAATATTGCACATTTCATATACATGCAATTATTCAGAAAAATAGAGAAAATAAATTGAAAATGTGTGGCATCAAATTATTCGTAAGAAAATGATCTTTCACAAAAAGCCGACGAGCCATTCCCTTTCCATTTGAAAAAATCAAGTTAACTGAAAAAAATCATGTTTGCGATTGTAACATAATTCTTAAAACGACGGTGAAGTTATAAGCCTCAAAGTCGTAGTTTTCCCATATTACTTGATCAAGAATGAAGTGATTTACACGATCCATGGCTTTCTAGATCAAAAAATAAAAATTGGAATGAAAATGATTTCATTTGTCAAATAATGCCAAGTGAAGTATTGTTGGATTTAGAATGTCATTCTCGATCGAAATAAGTGAAGATATATAGGATGTCCCATTTAAAAATCGAAATTTGAAGTCATGGTCAAACCGGAAATACGGAAAAGCAAATAAATATGTCAAAAATATAAATGTAACTATAATACTCAACACCCAAATTTCGTTTTTCTATCTGCAATAATAAAAAATTAATAATAATAATAATATTTATTTTCTATTAGACACAGATAACATGTATTGAAATTGTCAAAGTACACATAAAGCTATGGCACAAAATCCACAGTGCGAGCAACACCGTTGTTATTTAAACAGATACACACAGATAAACTTACATGTTACGAATCGTAAAATTCTTGCAAATTATAAAAACATTTCTCAGTCAAATAATTCTTCAACAAGTTACCGAATTTATTGAGATTCGTTATATCTTTTAGACACCTATAAGGGAGCTTATTGAAAATAGTAAGACCTACCACTGATGGACAATTTTATGTTGTTTTATATTGACGAAACGGAACATGGAGATCACGTTATTGTGTGCACATTATTAATACTTCCATTTAAAGGAAATCTATTCTTGTTTTTGAAAACATAGATTGACAGTTCAAAAATGTACATACAGGATATGGTTGAAATTCTGAATTTTCGAAATATATCCCTGCAAGAAAATCTACGAGCTACCATACGAATATTTCTTTTATGTACAATAAACACATCTGTAGCTAGTGTAGAATTACCCCATATACACATACGCAACCTTGACGCAACTTGCGCGTGATATAATGATAATAGTTGTGTTCTGTCAGAATGCTTCTGAGGTTTCTGAAAAAGTAACACAATGAATTCAATTTGTTCATCCCGAGGGTGCAGTGTTTTTTCCAAGTCAGACATGCTTCCATGGTTATCCCCAGAAATGCTGTATCATCCGAACTGTCGAGTGTTTGATCATTTATTTGAATTTGTACTTTTCCACATTATCTTTGACGATTGTGGAATCTCACAAACTGAGTTTTTTCAGCATTGAGGTACAATGAATTGTTTGCGCATCAATCCACAACTGACTTCAGAGTACTTTCACACTTCTCAAACAGAAGATGATCCACATTACTGGACACCACTAAGGATATATCATCAGCGTACATCCTTATAATTGAATCTGTGATGAAGTTATCGATTTCATTTATATAAAGAAGAAATAATATCGGACCTAGCACAGATCCTTGTGGTACACCGATCGTGACGTCCAAACACACAGAATCAAAGGTAGTAGTGGTAGATTCACTATGATATTTCAAACTAACAAACATATCCCAATCGTCGATATTATTCTGATTGGAACAGTTTATTGGAACTTTTATCTATTCATAGAATTATAACTCAGAAAAGTACCAAAAAAAATACGATGATAAGTGCTTTGTGTGTTCGTGAAATAACCGTTTAGAAAGCACAGTAATCTTGTAGAATAGTGATCAGCATTAAACACCATCCTATATTTCCTCTTTACAATCTACAATGCCTGACATTACATTTCTACAGTTTCTGAATAAGATGAACCCTGAACCAGATAAACATCAATAAAGTTTCTGGTAGTTATTATTTTGAAGTAATTGATCGTGTCTCAAACTCACTCAAATATTGTTAGAAGCTATTTTAACATTTCAACTGTATATCATTTGAAGGGACCCAGAGCCCAATGGAAAAAAAAAATCAGTTTGGGATGATAAACTGTAAAAATTAACACAATGATGTTAATGAGATAGCAAAACTAGACTTCGTAAACTTGAAAGCCTGTTTCGGCAACTTGTAGTGATTCGAAGTCCAAAGTCCACAACTACTAAATAACTGATTCATTAAAGAAACATCTTGTTTGCTGAAGATTAAATATACAGATTTTTCTGTTTTTTTATACCATGTTGCTTGAGTGATATCATTTATAGGATTCCTACAAAATATAACAAATGAAAGAAGTAAAATTTCACTTACGTGGAATACTGTCATCCTCACTTGTAGACATCCGATGTTTCGCCCTAAGAAACTTGCCTTAGGGCTCTACCAATCTGGATAACATTATAAGAAAAAACAAACAATTAATTCATAAAATTACGATTGTATGTCATGGAATGAGTTTCAACTACTCATGTCATCGATGACATCTTAATGACATTTATTCGCTTAGTTGATTAAATCCCAGCCAAAGGAATTTTGTTTAAGTTGAAACGGTTAAGGGTTATATTTTTAGGAGTGGATAATTTTTTGGATTTTTTTAACTATCTATTACTCTATCTTGATACAAAAAATATTTGAATATTCCAAAGAAAGGAAAAAAGCAATCAATTTCAAAAATTAACTCTATACAAACTTTCGTTGATCATGCAAAGAAGTAACTTTCAGACACAAACTATTTTCATTTCTTCTGTTCAGTCCTTCCAAAGTTTCGTCATTTCTTTCCTGCCTTATTTTTTGTTTTACAAGATCAGTTGTGTTAACCTTTTCTTGACTCATCATTATTTTAGTGGCTTGCAGACCCTAAGAGAGATTTCATATAAAGGTCCTGATTCTTCTTGCCTGATTGGTTTTGATCTCAGAGTAACAAATGTCTTATTATTACTGAGATTTTGATGTAAAAGCTGTCTCAAACAATTTTGGAGCAGCTTTAAAGCCCGCTTTGCTGTCGGAAATTGTGATATTTCTTGTTTTCGATAATTCCTTTCGGCAGTTATCTACCAATAGAATGAATTTTACTATCATTTTTATTGCATTGGTTAATTAAAAATCAAAAATAGTTTTGGAAAAGGTATTAGGTAAAAGAAAATTTCATTAGTGTACGCAACTTTGAAAATTTGTGCAGACCCATACAAACACTTTGCTGATATAATTAACTATATTTTCTTTGGAATTTTTCAAGTGAACTCCTTGCTTGAGATTTATGGGTGTAGAACTGAGAATTTACAGTTATTAAGATAAGCTCCAATAAATTAATTTTGTTACAAACATGTGATAATTTCGAAACACAACTGCAACAAGTCAAGGATAAAGATATCAACTGTCAACAAATATAAAATAACCCTTCATTGTGGGTTTTTTGTTGGAGATATTGCCATTTTTACATACTTTTTCATGCGTCATCATAATAATTCAATGTGAAAATAAGAAACATGTTTGAACATTCCAAAGACAAATCTACACAATGATTTTCTATATTTTGGATGATACCTTCGAAACTTGCTTTTATTCAAGACTTTGTCAACGCTTCCAATATGATTGTTAATTTTAGCTTCTTCGTCGATTAGATATTAACTCTACCAGAGTATTTGTGTACACAAGAAAATCGATGGTTTCGTCAAAATTCAGATTCCGTAAGCTTTCTGCAGAAGATTTCGATTGGAACACGAAAGTGTTACCAAATAGTGATATATTTTCAAATCTATTTAAAATATAATATAAAATAACGTCACCAGCCGCGTCTGTCAGTCTGTCTGAACGCGATAAACTTTATTTTTTTATCGGTCTACAAATATTCCGCGGTGACATATGTCTATCTTTCAAGGATAGCTTACTATATCCATTTTAATGTTCAAAATAATGTTCACATAGTCGTTTAGTGAGGTAATTGAAAAACTATTTAGACCAATTCAATATTAATCCTTATAAAATAAATACGTTAGTTACTTTATTCGATTCTTGCCCATTATAATTGCCTTTTTTAACACGTTTTTATTAGCTTCACATGTATGTTTGTTTGTAAACGGACAGATGTATTTTAAACTTTCTACACTTATCAAGAATCGTTGACAATACAATAATTTTATGAGTGTATCTCTTTATCCTGATCAAAATCGTCAGGATTAAATTATTTTCTCACATAGTCTCTGTGTGAGAGCAAGTGAGATAACCACACTGTCTTCGCATCTGTTTAAAAAATCTATTTAAAATCTGTTTTTCCGTTATTCAGATGTCGCCCCCATACGAACGACAACTCTCAGAAGTTGAGAAACTTGTGTGCGCTAAGGACTAACTAGGTCTTACCTTTTAACGTGTGATTCCTCATTATATTAAAACAAACTATTAAGTTGAAAGTAAATAATAGTTTTAAAAACTAAAAAATCACGCTTTGATAATGACACAAATTAAAAAATAAAAAATAATTCCAAACTAATTTAAGATTGTGTTCAACATTGTGTGTCCTATGGCTTGATGTATTTACAAAAAAAAATATATATGTGAAAAATCGTGGGGAAAGTCATTAGTTACATCAAACCAAAGGACTTATCGATGTTGAATACAATCTCAAAAGTTTGCAATTACGTTGGTTTTGTGTTACGTAGTGAATCATTTTGATAAAGGCTGCATTTTTGTTTTGTTTTGTCTTGTCTTTTGGTAGATAGGGTAGGTACTTACCTATTTCAAAATGAAAACCGATAGTTGGAAAATACTTTTTTCAAGAGAATTTCGTTACAGGTAATTATCAGAAGTAACAAGCAGAAAAAAAGGTAGATATACATATACAGTGTGGTCCACTAAGTCTGCAACAAATGGAAAACTTTTTTATTATCGATTTCTCAAAAAATTTTATTGCTGACAAAAGTTGGTGGATATTCCAAAACTATACAAAGCGTACCTGAATGGCTTTATGACAAACACCATACAGGATAGGCCAAAAAATATAAAGTTCGTTCAAGAATAAAGTACCCTTATTTCAAAAAATATAGAAATATGTTGAAGAGAAAAGTTGCTTAGAATTGGCCTGCTATAATTTTGAATTATCCCCGTATGATACATATTTTTACTATTTTGATTTAATATGTATTTGAAGTAGTGACAATCAAATCAGTTTGTAGTACTTTTTATCAAATTATCAATCTCAAATTTGTAAAATTTACTTGGATTTGTATTTTTTTAGGTGATCGTCAACTTCATATTATGTTTGTTGCAGCGATATTTAACAGAACTTTAGAATAAAACAAATACTCTTTTTAACGAAGCAAATACTTTACTAACTAAATGTTCTTATGAATAAACTACCAATGAAAGTATAAAATTTCCATTTATTCTGACAACAGTGCCTCAACTAGAAAAGATATTAAAAAACAATCGAAAATCTATCGCGGATAGCCATGAACAAAAACACATACGCCCTAAAACAATACTGTAGTTTGATAGTGTGGCTTCTTAAAACTTGCCTGTGAAACGTTTTCATATTTGTCCTTAATTAAAAATGTCTCGCCCAGTATTATTAACGTTAACTGAAAAGGCAGAATTAGTTTTAATCTGTGGTGATGGTTATAAAACAATGAGCGAAGCTGCAAATATTTT
>WOGP01006166.1:0-12586 GCA_015342065.1 Leptinotarsa undecemlineata | reverse complement strand
TTGGGTAATTGATCAAAGAAGTTATTCAGCTTTCACACCAAAGGTTCCAATCCCATAGTTACCTACTCTTGTCGTTATATATATGCTTAAAACTCAAGAGGCTCTGGATATTGTAGTGTTTTCGATCTCTGGCTGAAATGTCGATTCGGTATATCTCTGGAAATACTGCATATACTCTTCAGTAGAACACAGACATTCGTATCAGCGAAACTTCTAGAAAATCGCTCCAAATGAATCACCGTCTGAGAAACAGACAAAAAGATGTTTTTATTCAATATTATTTTATGATACATTATGTTTTATTAAAATTTACGAAATTATATGAAAATAATGACTTGCCGACGGAAACATGACATACATACATGATTGAAAATGTTTTGAGAAAAATATGAATAATGTATTTCCGATAACGGTTATATAACCATTAGGAACAGGTATTAAATTGAATTATATGAGATCATTTTCAAAGAAAGGCGCAGGTACGTATTCGGTACGTATTGTTGCAATTTGTACATACAATTCGTGATTTATAATGAGGTATAGATGAACCTAAATATCACTAAAAATATTTTAGGTACTTTTCTGTATACTTGGCGTCAATTCTTACGAGGTTTTGCAGCTTCATAACCTATAGTCAAAAGCCAATTCAATATATTTCTCTAACTATCATACCTAATAAGTATTACTCCTAAATCTTCCTATTGAAGATGATCACTTGATGGTCGAAACACGTGTCAAGGTATGCACTTGAGAGTATTGCTGAAATGTATTTTGGTGTTTTCAATCTCATCGAGTTGATATGGGGAAAATTGAAACAAAGCATCAGGCGTAAAAATAATTTTCCAAATTTTGATAAGAAGGTAATAGCACTAGTTGAAGAAGTAGTATCTAATATTACCGAATAAGACTGGCAGAAAAGGATTAAAAAAGTAATTTTAGTTGAAAAAGACTATATGGAGATTGGACACTTCCATATTGATGGTGGAAATAAATTCATTATTGATTGATTGATGATGATTAGAGATTAGTTTTAAGGAAAGGAAGGTGTTTGGCTTTCTACTTCTACATTGAGAAATTAAGTTTGAAATAAACCCTTTACAAAGGTCGTAGATCATGCAAAGAAGTTACATTCAGATACAAACTGGAAGGAAAATCTCCTCGAAACAACTATATATTTTCCTATGAAACAGCAGTATTATACAACTAAAACTTCATTTAGTATGCAGTAACTTAAAACGCACTCTATGGAAATAAACAACAACACTTTTCAGCAGTACTATATAAAAAAATAATGATATGAACCAGTGTTTCCAGGTTGATAAAATCTACAGAAATTCTCTTACATACTCCGTAAGAATGTATTTTAATGAATTAAGAAAATATCTCCATTCAAATCTTGATTTACGAGTATATCATTTGCAAATTCGATTCTATTGAATGATACAAGAAATATTATTAAACAGTACATAAACTTTTCCAGCTAGTTGTACGCAAGTCTTTTCGTTGAATATATGATCCCAATCATATATGAAGGAGTGACTGCGGATATTTTAAAATTTAATTTCTCATATCTAAAAG
This sequence comes from Leptinotarsa undecemlineata, assembly GCA_015342065.1. Taxonomy (NCBI): domain Eukaryota; kingdom Metazoa; phylum Arthropoda; class Insecta; order Coleoptera; family Chrysomelidae; genus Leptinotarsa; species Leptinotarsa undecemlineata. Next base: position 11,008 of record WOGP01006166.1, on the reverse strand, counting down.
TCACTCAAGAACCAGTATAATAACTACTCGACATGAAAGTACAATAACAAAATAGTAGGAGACCTAGTACTGCTAAGTTGACAGAATACACAGAAATTTTGCACCACATAACCTCTTCATATTTGGAAGCCCGACAAAGTTGTATGCATTCAGAAGTTACACAAATATTCACACTCGGCAACACGCAGAAACCAGCAACCTTTTGACGTCACTCAATTCAGACACATGTTCTGTCACTTTCTACAGTGGATACGTTTTCATTTCTCAATATAGATTAATTATAAACATTTTCTTAAAATGACATAAACTGATTCGAAATACCTGAAAGAATCTATATAAAATATAACATAACTGTAAACGAATTATTAAAATATCAAGACAAAAGAGAAAGATATTAGCAGTTGAAGCCTACACTAGCGTGTGACGTCATCTAACAAGACGACGATGTTCATATTCGGTTAGTTGTTCTAATACATACTTCAAGTTTTTGAGTTACTTGTTACGCAAGTGTAATAAATTTCATTCATTACAATAGTTATCATACGATGTATCACAACCCCGTCTCCTTTTATCTGAAAAACTATTTATAGTGTTATTTAGATAATACTTCAGTACTACAAATGATGTTTTTTATGTTTATTCTATCTGACTTTAATATTTGTTTCAATCAAACTTTAAGAGGGGGAACTTTTTATGTCCGTACCATATATTTCTTACATACTGGGAGTTTATACTGCGAAAACAGCATATCACGTTTTGGTAGAGTCTCACTTAAGGTACGGTATACCTTTTTGTGAATGTATGTAGCCTTAATTTGCTGGAGTCTGCATTTGTATTACAGAAGAGATACGATGCTTATGCAAAGCTAAACCTCCTGACTCTTGCAGGCACCTGTTTATAGGTAAAATAATGTTGATGGTTATAGTTCTTTTTATTCTGAAAACAGTGTGTTTAATTAAAAAACATCTTGTGAAACTTGAGGTTACCACCCATCACTATAAAACTACAGTATTAAAATTATCTATTCCTTGCAACTCTCTGGTCAAGGACTTCTTATTTTACAATGGTATGAAGATGTATAACCATCTGCCGAGTTACACTAAAGAAATAAATATTGATACCAATCAGTACGGAAAAATTATTAAAGACATTTTGAGTGGTAGACCTCATTACAGTTTGACTGAGTTCTATACCGATCATTTTTAACCAAGCATGTTTTATGTGTATGTATGTTTGAACCATTGTTTGAATATATAACAAGAAATACAACTCGAACATCCTATCATTTCCATTAGAGGTATGAACATACTAGTTGAAATTTGTAATTCGGAATTTTACTAGTACTGTACAGTTTTTACTATTGAATATTCCACTCACAGGTGATGGACTTGATGCACTATCACTGAAAACTGCTACACTTGACAATAGGGAATTCCGCTCATCCACAACTGACACGATTGACAATTAATAAAACTTGTTGAAACACAATAATGCAAATACCTGCAGGTACAACACTTTCTGAAATTATATGAAGATTAATACCTTATGTCCGATACAAGGCGTAAATAGCCATCAGTTTGTGTGGTGAATAAATTAAGCGGACAGACGTTTGATATGCATTTTATAATCTGACCATCACGACATTATAATAACTGCTGGGGGAGATTGGCGATACAAATCTGTATGTATTTTGTTGAAACTTTTCACCTTTCATATATCTACAAAAATGAAATAAATCCGAAATGCGTTCGGATTCGAATAACACCAACATCACTTCAACTTTTTTTGAGGTAATTATAACCTATTCAATATCAAAATAACTAATAACTAATTCTATATGTAAGCTAGCACCTAAAATTGCTCGTCTTCTCGAAACAGCCTCATCGAAATTTTGACTCGGACTCGGTTGAATATGTCATCGCCTTAAGAGGTGATGATATATCTGGAAAAAATATTTTAGGCAAGTTGAAATGAAAATAAACGTACCATATCGATATCAGTGAATCCAATATCGACAGTTAGCGAGAGCATTTGCCTTTGTTAGAGCTCGGTATATTCATGAAAATTCATTAATATCATTCAGGATTCAAAATAGGACTTTCTTTCGGATATGCGGTTGGTTACCTCGTTCACAGGCAGATGGGGCGATGACTAACCTGTTGTTGTTGTCTGCTTCTACTTAGTTCGAGGAATGATAATCTAAAGAAATTCGATTCTCAATTTTTGGAAATCATCGACTTTATGTTGATGATAGACACTATCTTCCACTGAAAAATTCTGCACTGACACCTGTCGAATATAATCCAACGTCCTTCGTGGTATTAGCCAGGGAAGTAGTTGTTTCCTGATAGGTGTCGATCCATTAACTTACAGTGTAGGGAGATGAAACTGACCTGAACAAATTGTTCCTTTAGATGATTCGAAGAATAGTACCTTGACTAATTTTTTGCAATCGTCATAATACTGTCGTTATATAATCCCTTCTACAATCTATTATTGTTAAATACAGTACAATTTTTTGTATTTCAAGTTACCTGTAACAAAAGGAAATGTTTAATGAAATGCAGTGAGCACAATATAGGCCTCATGAAACAATTAAATGTTGTTTGTCGAATAAAACATTTCTATTGTGGTAGAAATGCATGGAAAAGTCATCTAATTGAAAGGAGAGACAAATTGAAGCTGCGTTATTGAAGAACTGAATTTTTCTTTATAAATATGCTGCACAAGTGATACAATTTTGTCCAGTTTTTTGACAAGCTCTTTTCGCTATTCACAGATTGAAATATGTCAAAAAACCACCACTCTGCTAATCGTCACATAAGTTTTGTAGAAATTGATAAATTCAATTTTAAACTATAACTATATATAACAAACTATAGAACAAATAAAGACTGTCATCCTTTGAGAACCATACGTCGTCGAAGTCTTAGTATCACACGGAGAAAACGGTATATTTATTTTTACTGAAAGTAATAACATAAGTCCTCAAAGTTTTGTTGGAGTGAAGACGTCACCGAAGTTCTAGTTTGAAATTAAGTATTCAACTCAATAGTGATAGCATATACTTATAAAGTACACTGCTCCTAAAAAGTTTCAAAACTTCTGAATCAATCTCTATCGAAAGCTTGAGGAAATTACAAATACTGTAGATCAGAACTGAAAAATTCAATAAATTGAAAATTTTCAATGCTCAAAAATCTAACGAAACTGCATTCCTCACACAACTGACCTACAGCATTATTTTCTTGTGTGTGGTGTGAGAAAAATATGTATTTTTCCCAGATTCTTGAGCCTTCTACAGCCTTCACACCTTCTACCTACCTCCTCACATAAAAAAAATCAGAATTTTGATATCGATATCATAACTTTAAAATCATTTCATTCATTGAAATATGTATCACTGGAGATTTATCTAAAGATTTGCAGCTTGACCCGGTTTCCCCTAATAATACATTAAATTTCAAGTCCTTAATTTATGAGTTCAAGCAGATGGCAGATAATATTCCATTTATTTCTTCACAACCTTGTGGCTATTACAAAAAATCATTTTTTAGTCACATTTCAGTTTTATTTGATTTTCTTCATAGATTTGTGGTATCATCATATAAAATAAATGAACTATTAGACTGATTATAATTTTCAAACATTTCATTTGAAAAAACTATTTTTCTGAAGTTGATAAATTTATCATATTGTGGAATTTTTCATATAGATATTTGTATTTTGATTTGTCAGGGTCATCGACTGCTCTATGGTCTCTGGCCTTGTTATTATACCAACTAGAAGCACTACTTTCGCCACGGCATGCATCGCCACATCAGCAATCGGTTTTACGTGCGACTATAGATGGTTCATATCAAAAAAATATTCACACTTTCATCTTTACCAAAGACACGTATCGCTACACGCACCATTTCACGCATCAAATCAGTGTAATAATAATTTCAGTTCAACTGTTGAAAAATCTTGTGAGATCTGTTTTTTCCGTTAACCAGCTGTCGCCCCCGTACGAACGACCACTTTCAAATGTCGAAACTAATGCGAGATAAGAGCTAACGAGGTCTTACCTTTTCAAAGTGTGATTCCTAACACGAATTGGACGATAAGGAGTGAATATCGATCAACCGGCCTTGCGGTTCGAACTACCGGTTCAAACAGCGGTTGTTTGAGTGAATGAAACAAATCACCCACGTCAACCCACCAGGCTAAAGTCCCACTGATGCAGATATTCTACTGAGTAAGCAACTGTGTAGCGAAACAAATTTTTAGAAAAGTTAACAGTAAGGAAATTGTTTTGTTATCATGGATATGAATTGATATCGTATCCATCTGAATAGCTTTCCAATTACAACATTATACAGTGCATTCCACTAAAAACGAGTCACCCTGAATAACTTTTGGTACAATGACTTTCAGAAAAAATGAAAAAAATACGTAAACAATAGTATACAGGGGGACACATTTTTACATATCCACATTTGATGCTATCGCACCCTCAGAGCATGTCATCAATTTCTTTTAAATGGATCACCCTATATTGTTTCGCAGTATCAGATGCTCCATGATGAGCAGATTTCAATAAAGTATAAAACATTTGGTCTGAAGCTTACGGTTCTGGAGCTACAATTTATTTGAGTTGAAAACGTGCCACCCTGAATACCTTTTGAAACAATTATTTGCAGGAAAAATGAAAAAACAAGTGAACAATCATGCAGGATGCCACATTTTGAAATATTCGTTCTAGAGACAAATATGGACGCAGTAAATCAGAAAGAGATTTTTTATCAATACTTGAATCAAAATCTGATGACTGGACAATAAGAAGAAAAAATGTCTATAGTAAATGTTCAGAAACGTTTCCACCTACTTGAGAATCTCGGCAGTTATTTCCCTGCAATCCCTCATGCTATTTCTCTCTCAAATCTTCTGTTGTTGATTCTATCTCGTACACTTCAGACTTCAAATGACCCAATAGAAAGAAATCTACAGGAATGAGATCCGGAGACTTAGTGGCCATTCTGTGGAACCTCTTCTGCCAATCCAGCGACCAGGAAAATGATCATTCAAAAGTGTCGCACTGGAGCTGCATAATAAGGAGGTGCACCATTCTGCTGAAAAACTATTTCGTTTTCGACAAAATTTATATCCTCCTCAATTGCCATATTGATGAACGGTATTATTCGATTCTCCAACATATCCAAATATTTATCACTAGTGAAATTATCATCGATAAAAATAGATCCCATGATGTGGTAACCTGCCTGTGGTAAGTCCTGCCCAAACATTCAGTTTTTGAGTTCGTTGGGTATGAACTTGACGGTATAAATGAGGCTTCGTATAACTTCAATATCGACAATTTTGCCGATTTACCTTTCCATTCAAGCTAAACGTACATTCATCCGAAAAACATTTTATACAAGACTAGTTTAGATTAGATATTCTGATGCATGAGTTGATCCATTCACAAAAATCGATACGTCTATCGAAATCCTCATTGTTCAATTCATTAATTAGTTTAATATTATAAGGATGAACTCATGAGAATCCTGAAAATATTTGTACGATTGATTCCTGATTCTTGAGGTTACTTAGTAAGAGATTGCGAATTTTCCATCAGTCTAACGAGCCCTAAAACTGCAGTACAAATAGCTTCATCGTTGACAACTCCTGAACGGATTAGCTTTTTATTGTTAACAGATCCAGTTTACATAAATTTATTCAATAATTCTGAAACAGATTTCTGTCGTATATTTCTTCCTGGCTGATTATAATTGAACATACGGGCGGCAGCTCTAGCACTATTTTCATTCTGGTAGTACTAAGTCATTATTTCAATCCGTTCTCGAAGCGTATGAACCATTGCTTCTCAAAAATTCACAAAAACAGAATCGCCAATTGTAACTTCACTTGGTAGGTAATCGTTATTGTAGAATGAGGCAAATACAAAATGAAGAAAATATCGAATTGAAACTCAACTAGTCAAAATAAGACTTTTTTGAAGTATACTTCACAAAAACACCTATGAAACCCAGGTAACAGGTTGTACAGAAGAGTGGCTCGTTTTCAACTTAATCAATTTTTAGCTTCCAAACTATGAGCTTCAGACCATAATGCAAAGCAGTTTGTCCATTAAAAAAATGGTGACATGCTCTGGGGAAATGTTAGATCAAATGTAAATGTATCAAAATGTCCTTTTGTATACTATTGTTGAGGTGATTTTTTAATTTTTCCTGGAAATTATTGTTCCAAAAGTTATTCACGGATATCATCGTCATATTTCAACCAATTTACATGAGTGTGAGTGAAGTCTTCCTCTTCTATTGAGAATAGACTCAAACTACACGTCGAAAAAAATGCATCCATTTTACTTCGATCTCACACAATATTTTTCATTGTCGATAAGAACCTTGATGACAACTTCCAACTAATTAAACATCAAGTCGTGCTCTGTCTATGCGTGGCGCAGTGACATAAACATGGATTAGCTGTTTGAACAAGCTTTGATCGGATTGACGGCAAATTAATTGTGCCACATGACAGTGGAGTGGCTTGTGCCAGAGCCTACTGCAATCGGATTTCGCTAAGCTGACTGACGTTTGGTGTATCCACCCGCCGAATGAGATTATTCTTTTTGTCTTTTTCTGTTTTCGAAAGAGGGCACCAGGGGATAACGTTGCTTTCAAATGATATATGTTTGATGGGTATACGTATAGAATAAACTTCTACTGTGAACGTTCGACAAGTTATTCATGAATATTATTTTATTGAACAATTCGGCGCCCATTCAGGCCGTTTCTTTTATGTGGTAACATTGCTATATTCTGAACCGTAACAGATACGAAGACGATTAAATGGGAAAAAAGGTAACTGTCATCGAGAAACTGTTGAAGAAAATTTATGGGGATTCTCGCCCTTCTCGAGTTATATGGAGAAATCCAAAAATGCTCTTTTTCGTTTTTCTTCGAAAGGAGTTGTTATTTCGGAAAATATCTAAAAATGAAAAAGGAAAATATTATTGTATTCAAAATGTACTATGACGATGTAATGATAAATATTCGATGAAACGTTTCGTGTCAAAAGGGCCACTATCAACTTTCTTTTTTAAATACGGACCAGTCTTTTTTATTACAGATATTTATAAAACGATAAATTCATAATCCAAGGGTATGTCACATTTGATATTTTTATAGCGTTTCATTTGAAATAACCACTATCATCAGTGACAACAATCAAACGGAAAAACAATGTATTTTATCATGAACTTTTGGGAAAAATGAAACCAATACGGAAAATCAGAGCCACATGGTAATCTACATTAAATGCTGGAATTGCCGACCTCTTTGTTGAATGCACATAAGTTGTCGGTCCAGACAATATCTGTGGTGTAATACTAATACATGCATCTCTCATTTTTTATTCAAGATGGTCGATGTATGTATCCCACGACAAAAAATTTTGAAGGAGTAAGATCTGGGACTCGAGTTGGCAGGTTATTGGTTCATTATTTCCATTTTGTTGGGAATATTGCATCTAAATGTTCCCTTAATATTGCTGCATTATGGGGAGGAGCGTCGTCCTGTTTTTCATGGCGGATATTCAGTACCATTTCATCTAATAAACCATCGAATCGATTGAATAGTGAATGAAAATACACTTCACTATTCAAATGATCATCGTAAAAGAAATAGCCGAGGATGTTTTTCCCATAATTCCCAATCAAGCATTTATAGGGAAATTGATTTTCCTATGTAAATGTTCATTTCTATTATTTCACCCATATTGGATATTTCTGGTGAATTTTGATTCGTCCGTCCATATTATTTTTTCACAGATATTTTCAACTTCCCTATTTCTACGTCTTAACCACTTCGCAAATCGTACTCTTCTTCCGTAATCCCTTTCATCGAGGTGATGAACTTTACGTATTCTGTAGCATTTATATTTGTTCTTTTTTAAAATAGTTCTGATTGATTTTACAGAAATTTCCATTTCGTGGGCAATTTCTCGTTAAGAACAATCTTGATTAGTAAAATTTTTGTAACTGGTCAACCCTAAACTTAAAAAAAAAAGTTTTCACAATGTGAATTTTTATGTGGTAATATTTGCTTACCCATAACCATTATTTGATGCCTTACACTACCAGTAACTACAAATTTTCTTGTTTTCTTTCTGTCAAATGCACCATAGTCCCTCAAATGTCTTTCTAAATATCTAAAAATCTGGATGTTCTGGAAGCAAAGCTTACGCCTTTAAGATGGTAAATGAATTGAGATGCTACTTATTTGATCATACCAAATAACACAACAATCGAATTTTGTCGAAAAACTGATATTTTCGTTACTTCCTGGATTGAGAATTATGAAAATATTACGAATTATAATTGATTAGGGAGAAATAAGCCTTGAAAGAAGGATTACGACAATACAAAAATTTCCAAAACGAAAAAATACAAATTTTCATTGTGTCGAATTCAATGGGTTGTCTCAATTATATTTCAAAGAAATCCAAACAATTTACAAACGAAGTAAGAACAGGACCGTAATTTAAAATTGTTGTCACTGATGATGGTAGTTGTTTCAAATGAAACACATATAAAATTATCAAATGTGATATATCCTTGGATTTTGAATTTATTGCTTTATCAATATCTGTAATAAAAAGATAGGTCCGTATTTAAAAAAGGGTGATGGTGGCCATGTTGACAAGAAATATTTTATTGAATATTTATTATTACATCGTCATAGTACACTTCGATTATAATAACATTTTCCTTTTCCATTTTTTGATATTCTCCGAAATAACAATTCCAATCGAAAAAAAAAACTATAAACAGCATTTTTGTTTTTCCGCGTATAACACGAGAAGGGCGAGAGTCCCCGTAAATTTTCTTCGACCATTGTATTGCTCCCGATGACAGTTAATTTTTTTTCCATTTAATCGTCTTCGTATCTGTTAAGATTTAGAATATAGATGAATAATAATTGTAGCAATTGTTTAACTTTATTCATTGATGATCATTTATAAAAGAAGAGTCAAAAAATACCTTTATTGATCTTGATCATGAATGTTATATCTTGTGATTTTCGTATTTACTTACAAATACTTCGTTTCTTGTATCGAACATTTCGAGACAGTCTGAAATGTATATAACATTTGCTTTCTTAATGATTGACTTCAAAACATTTTGATCATTATAAACTCCTGGTTGATGAGATTGTACGTTTTGAGGCATTTGGTCTTTTTGGACAAAGACAGGATAATGTTATGGAAATATTATTATTGATAAATTTACTACTCCTGGTATGGAGTAAAATAAATAATTATAAAATTCACCCTCATAGTAAATAAATAAGAACAATAAATTTGGGGTGTTTTCTTATTGTGAAAGGCCTTGTTCAGGGAGTTATTTTATGGAAAAATAAGATATGAACGTATATGTCCAAAATTATCTTTTCCCATATACATAGTGTTGAACTTTTCTGAAAAAATAATTTCGTATATTTATATGGTAAAGACCTATTAATTTTGGCGAGATTCAGCAGTTTCATTATTATTTTTAGTGTTAAGAAGTTCATTTAGCCTAATCTGTGTCGGGGTATTCCCGACGGGTGAATTTTTGTAGTTTCTGTTTTGTGTTCGCACTTTTTTTTATTTTTCTATAGAGGTATAATTGTAAGGAATATCAATCATAGTCAGAAATTAGATTTGCTAACTTTAAATTCAGCAGGACTAATTTGATGTTTATTTTTCAATTGAATTTGCCAATTGAAATGACCAACTGAAATGCAATGAATTTAAATGTTAGCTAATTACCTCAATGTATATGTTATATGTACGTCATCATTCCAACAAAATATATCATCAGTTCATGAAAAGTTGCGTGAAAATCGATAATCAGTTGAGAATAATTTTCCCATATATAGAATATCAGTTCCAAACTGCAAAATTGATTCAATTCAGTTGTTATACAGTTATCAACCTGAAGGACGTTTATTGCCTACAAAATATGAGCAATACATGCCGGGTGTTATAAATTTGTAGTCGAGTTCAGCATATCATTTAATGTCTTTCGTAGCTCGTAAAAAGTCAGGAAATTCTATGGAACGTTATATGGCATCATTTAACGTTATAGACCATTCAAACCAAGCCGTTCGATCGAATCTAATGAAAAACCTTAGATGAATTGTCTTCAATAAAAGCGGCAACATGTTGAAAGGTCTACTCGACACTTGAATAAAGTTTACAACGTCAATAACCTTGTGATAATAACCTACTAAACAAATATAAACTCTGGGGAGACGAGAGGATGGTCCTTTTATAGATACCGAGCTTAGTCAATGGACAATATAAAAAGGGTTCTGGTGCGGTTTAGTTTCCCACAGCGCGTGGCATTTTAAGGGCGAATAAACAGATGGATTTACCAGATAATGAAAGATACTTATCAAATTTGAATGTTGTGATTTCGAAACGTGCAATTAGACAGGAAGGATATTGTGGGAACTAACTATCGCGTTAGAACTAAAAGTTATGAATAAATTTGTTCGCATACCTGTATTTATATGAGAATGTCTGGATCATTTCCGTGTTCGGATAATCGAATGTTATTAATGATTATGTCTGCATATGAAATTAATAATTCATCCATGAGTGGATTTTGTTCGCTTGCGATTTTCATATGTTAATTGTAAGAATGTTGCAGTTCTCAGAATCGTAAATAAGAAAATATTTTCTGTTTTCATAGAAAAATAAAGTATAGAATAGTATAATAATAATAATATTTACTCATCCATGCTTCATACAAAATAGAATACATGTATGTTCGTAACAATATACAACTGTGTCCAAGATAAAAATGAACAGCATGGGGATATCGGAAACGGTGATATGGGATCGATTGAATTAGAAAAAAGTAGCGCATTTATTATTTTATTGTATTACATCAGTTCGGACTTCCATTGTCTGATATAATATAAATTGATTTGAAATCCTTGAAAAAAAATAGAAA
>WOGP01006165.1:0-12587 GCA_015342065.1 Leptinotarsa undecemlineata | reverse complement strand
GTATATATTTATATATATATACTCTCGTAAATGATAAGAGATAGAGTGTCGGTTGAATCGTGGCAAAGTTGTGTATTGTAGAGACCTATTCAATGATGTAAGGAAATCGAATATAGCTCTTTTGGTTCTGGAGTTATACAGGAAAAACCAAAAAATCCTAAATTGTTTTTTTGGCTATGTCTTGTTTATTCGCAGACATATTGAAAATCTATCGACATTTGTATATTGGCACTTGATGTATGGATCTCAGAATATATCCTTGAATCTTTTATACAGGCTGTCATCTGACTTGGGCCACCCCCCATCTTTGAATTTTGAAATACGGACCTATATTTTTTGTTGTAGTTTTTGGATCGTAGACGTTCACTCCATACAGAGAAATTAAATTCAATTCTATATTTCGGGATGTTTCAGTAATATTAAATTATAATTGTGTGTCCACTTATGTCCAGTTATATCTATCAAGAACTTTTCTTGATTTTTCATAATTTGTCTTCAATCGAGGATCGCTTGCCCGGTACTGACGATGCCCAATAGACTGAAACAGCTGTCTACCGGTGGTTCTTGTGGTACTTATTTATTTATCTTTTGATTTTCATGGGACTATTTTCCAGCAGCTTGACTGCATTAACCTTTCTCGATTTTATATACATATACTTATATATAAAGTGGATAAGCTCAGCAACAGGAAAAATGTGAAACCTAAAGTATAAAAATGAATTTTTTAAATGAATCAAATTATTTGATTTGCAAAAGAATCACCCTGAATAACTTTTGGAATAATGATCAGCAGGAAAGATAAAAAAGCAGATCAACAATTAAACAGGGGGCCACATTTTGAAATATTCATTCTAGAGACAAATATGGAAGCAATGAAACAGATTTTATATCAATTCTTGAATCAAAATCTGGGGACCGGACATACACTTTAGACTTCAAATAACTCCATAGAAAGAAATCTACAAAAGTGAGATCCGGAAACCGTGGTGGCCATTCTGTAGGACCTCCCTCTTATGCCAATCCAGTGACCAAGAGAATGATCATTCAAAAATTGTCGCACCAGATCTAAATAATGGGGAGGTGCACTATCCTGCTGAAAAACCATTTAGTTTTCGAATAAATTTATATCCTACTCATACTCATTTGTTCTATGGATGTACAGTATCATTCGATTCTCCAAAATATCCAAATATTTATCACTAGTCAAATTATCATCGATAAAAAAAAGTTCCCTGATGTGATCACCCCAAATTCCTGCCTATACATACAGTTTTTGAGGTCGTTGCGCATGAACTTAACGGTATAAATGAGGATTCGTATCGTATACGTGCCCTAAAACTGCAGTACAAATAGCTTCATCGTTAACATATTACTGAACGCTTATGCTTCTTATTGTTAACAGATCCAGTTTTCATAAATTTGTTCAATAATTCCGAAATATAGTTTTTGATGCTTGTCATTGAACATACGGGCAGCAGCCATTGTCTCTCAATAATTAACAAGAACAGAAACTCCAATTATAACTCTATTCTCTATTGTAAAATGAGACAAATACAAAATGAAGAGAATATCGAATTCAAACTTAACTAGGCAAAATACGACTTAATTGAAGTACACTTCACAAAAACACATATGAAATCAAGGTAATAGATTGTACAGGAGTTCATTCAACTTAAATAATTTTTAGCTTCGAAAGAATGACCTTCAGGCCATAATGTATTGTTGAAATCATGAAACATCTGATAATGCAAAACAACTAATCTATTTAAAAAAAAGTGACATGCTCTGGGGGTGGAATAGGAAGAGTTAGATCTAATGTGAATATGTCAAAATGTGTCCTCCTGTATACTGTGGTTGACGTGTTTCTTTATTTTTCCTGAAAATCATTGCATCAAAAGTTATTCAGGGTGGCTCCTTTTAAATGAAATGCACTGTATATGTATCAACTTGCTTCTTCAAGTGTTAATCCATATTGTGTAATCTTAACAATTCGATGTTTCGCATTCATTTCAGATGACATTATCTAGGCACGTTATCGCTCGTTCTTTGTAGCTTAACGTCGATCTTTGAAAAATACACAACGGATGAACACCCGGAAAAGCCAACTTCACATATTCCACCATCCGTGAAAACCACACATATTCACGGATGTTTGTGTACAACTGACATTCTGTTGTTTGATCATTAGTGGATTGGTGATATATTTTCTGATTTGTCCCATGTTATTACAGTGTTATCCCCAAAGTATGTATCATATGGGAAACTTGTTTATTAAGGATTTTTTGACAAAAAGTTATTCTCGATGAGGGTTTGTGCATTCCTCAAAACTAAACATGCACCAACGAAATACAGTAATATACAAGGAGCCTCCAAATATTTGATTTTGAGACAAGAGTAAAGTACTCTTATTTTCAAAAATCTCGGGAAATGTTTTATAAAAAAGTTATTCAGCATTGAAAAATACATGTAGATTTGAGCTCATGGCCATCTAAGTGGAGTTAATTTTTTTTACCCATTTTATTCAAATGGGGACTACGAAAAGAAAAATTTGCTAAAACGACAAATTGTCAGCATTCTCTATATAACGTTTCATTTCAGAAGCCTGCAATATTACAAATTACACGACTATGGTGTTAACCACGGTCACTCTTTTGAATAGTAACATAATTTTCAGAGTTTTTGGTGCAATTATTTTTATTTTTTGTTAACACCAAAAATTAATCACAATTGTACACTATTGTAACAAGAACTTAATATTCAGTAATAACAAACCACAAAACATCAAAATGAAATAGGCATTTTGGAACAAACCCAGATAATCAACGAGTTTATTCCAAAATACCTATTTTTTTTTGTTGTTTTGTGATTTCATACCAATGTAATGAATCTGAAACCGGCCCTGACCGTTATCTCAAACCTCAAAGCGCATGACATTATCGCGAAAGAAGCTTTCTGACACGCCGGGAAAATACTAGGCGAGAACAGAGATCTCTAGATACATCTAGAAAGATCGTTAGGGGTATATAAACCCTGCTCTCCGTCCATAGAGGGAGTATGTAGCTAGAAAGTGAATTGTGCGGTTAAAGACAGGTTATCAAACAGTGAAGATGAATTAATTGTTAATTGCTAAGTGGTGTATATAAATTATTTGTGTTAATGAAGTATTGTTAATAATAAATTTCTTTAAGACAGTTAATTATTTAATTCGTTACACTATTGAATATCAAGTTATTGATACGGTACTGTATAACTTTGAGTAATCTTTGGGTTTAACAAAAAGTAAAAATAACTTTGCACCTAAAACTAAAAAAATTGACCTTGGTTAACACCATAGTTGGGTAATTCATAATATTACAGGCTTTTCAAATAATTTGTCTTATATAGGATTTTGTCTATTATCGTTTTAGCTATTTTTATTTTGGTAGTGCCCAAAAAAAATGGGTAAAAAGTAAAACTTCACTTAGATGGCCATGACTTAAAATCAAGATGTATTTTTAATGCCGAACAATTTTTTTAAATAACATTTGATGAGATTTTCCAAAATAAGAGTACTTTACTCCTGTTTCATAATCAAATATTTGAGGGCTCCTAGTATATTACGTATATTTTACTGCTTTTCGTTGGTGCATGTTCACTTTTAGAGGATGCACAAAGTTTTATCAGGAATAACAATTTGTTAAAAAAACCTTAATAATTAAGTTTCCCACATGGTGCATACTTTGGGGATGACACTGTATATATTAAAAAAGAATTTTCTTTCAATTACATAATTAACCGAACAGGGCCAGTTTTTTTAAGTTCTGAGTCAGGAAAAGATTTCAAAATTGAACCCGAATGAACAAAATCCCCTTTTCAATCAGATAAAAAGTTCAAGAGTTCTTTAAGCAAAATCAGAATCGTTAAAATATCATCATGTCCCACAAATGGAAAAACAATCTACATCACAGGTAATTGTTACTGCTGGTCACCGTACAAGGTAGATCTACCTCATCAATTATTGAGCAAACACGTGGCTTTTTTTATACTTGCTCGTGCTGACAGCTATATCGGGTGAAAATTAAGCGGGCGGTATCTTTGTTATTCTGTTTAAATTTGAGTTTGAAATTAAGATATGATGAATAATTGATGAACGAGTTAGTCACTGCCAAAATCGGTTTAGAATGCTCAGGTATGTTTCATGTGATCGATATACGCTCAATTCGATTATACAAGTTAACAGTTCTTTCATTTGCGTTGAATATTGCGAATAAATAGGCCTAGTGCAAAATCTTTGAGTTACTCACAAAGTACAATGCTCAAATATTATCTATCTTATCAACAGCATGTCTCTATATATGTACCATTTTTTAAATTGGAAGCGTTATATTTTAGGTGTGATTAATTTTTTTTTTTTTTTGGCTTCCTACTATTTCATGCTGATACAAAAAACCGTGAGAGTATTCCACTGAAGAAAGGAAGGAAACAATTAATTTCAAGAGAAGTAACTCTACACATAGATGTGTAGATCATGCAAAGAAGTAACATTCACAGAAACTGAAAAAACCTTCCTGAAAGAGCTACTTTCAAATAAACATTGAATTACACGAAAGAAAAATTATTTCAAAACAAATACTGAATTATACAAAAAAAAACACTTTACTCTACTCAGTTTGTATTCCAAACATTCGTTATGGAACTGAATCCGATATCACTCATAGGATTTCTAACCAATATACTAAATGAAAGATAAAAAGTTCACTTATATGGAACACTAACATCCTCACTGGCAGACATCGATATTTTGCCGTAAGACACTTCCCTTAGGGCACTTCAGTACCATTCTAGATAACATAAAACACACAATTCATCCATGAATTACGATTTAATGCCAGGGAATGAATTTGATCTATTCATAGCATCGATGACATCGTTTAAAAAAATCTGTTTTTCCGTTAATCAGCTGTCGCTCCCATACGGACAACAAGTCTCAGAAGTTGAGAAACTTGTACGAGCTAAGGACTAACGAGGTCTTACCTTTCTACGTGTGATTCGTGATACGAATGACGCTCATTCGCTTTTTTGAATCTTGTTTAAATTGAAAGGGTTATATTTTGAGAAGTGGTCAATTTTTAGGAAATTAAGTTCCTGGTTTTCTACTACTCCATCTTGATATGAAAAAATGTGGGAATCTTGCAAAGGGAAGGAAGGAACGAATCAATTTCAAAAGAAGTACCTCTATATATAGTTGTGTAATTGTAGATCATGGAGAGTAAATTTTGCACAAACAGGAAGAAAGCCTCCTGAAACAGCTATTTCCTTAAAACATAATTTACCAGTTAACATATATTGAAAAGAGGATGAGAGCTGAAATTGACCAATTGCAAAACTCTTTAAAAGTCTGTGACAAAGAAGTTTTTTGTAAGAGTACAAGTTGACCAGTTATAACTAAAATTTTCACCTCCATTGAAAGATGTTATTCTGAAAATATCATCTTTCAAATATCATCTTGCGAAACGGTTAGGAATATCTCGAAAATAAAATATTTTGTGGTGTATATAACAAGCCTGAATCCTCAACTAAAATTTTGAAAAAAATTTTTCATGATATTCCATCAAATTTCAACTGAAATTGTTCTGATTGTGGGTAAATAAGTGGGACGCTGGTTCTGGGAGACAGCTGAATTCATGTAAGCTTGGTAAATTATAATACAACAAAAATGATGATGAGAGTATTGATCATCAGTGTACCTAACAATGTTTTAGGTATTCAATCAATTGAGTATCTTCTGAAAGGCAACTCGGAAACTTCACTCGAACAGTAACTGCAAAATATAAATCACTGAAGAGTCCAATTAGTTTTCGATTCACAAATTTTGCCTATGAGTTGAATAATCCACAGTTTTTTTTCATTGTTAAACATCTATATCAAAGAAGGTAATAATACAAATTATGAAATTATGAAATAACAAAAATTTATTTGCGCTTCGGGGCGACTTCATTGATTCCAGTGGCACGTTTGCTTTTTTAGCTGCAAGAAAATCCGAAATAACCTGCAGCATCACATCATCTGAAGATCTTCATCTATCAATGTCCTCTCTTTCATAAACAACTGTAGGGTGTCTTCAGAGGTTCCAATACATGGTCAGAACATGGTGACATGACTATTGTCAAACTTAAAGCAGTCCGTTTCGTCTTTGACCAAGACGTAATAATGACCAAATTGAACCCTTAAACCACAGTAAATAATGACTGCATGAAGATCATAATAGTAGTTTGCCAGAATGAAGTCTTCATCCATTTCAAACTTTCGTAAGAGTTTGGTGCATCCGTCAGAGGTTAAGTCATGTTTGAAGATCATCAGTGGCATTATTAAATTGACTGATGCCTTATAATAGTCTGAATTTATATACTCAGCTCCTTTCATCAGTTGAATGAAGTAATTCCTTTCCATTATGAAAACACACTAATTTATTTGTAAAAATATCATTAACGAAAACAGGCATATTTCAATGTGTCAAAATGTTTATAAGACGCTCCCTGTTTTCATCGCCTTAATGGTTTTTTGGTTATTGATATTATGCATACGAGAATATTATAACAAAGCTCGATTTCCACTGGTTTCATTGATTTTGAATCTTTTTCAGTGATTTTCTATGCACGACCCTGAATTTTGGAACGTGAGTGGGTAGCTCACATCTGAAACAACATTAAGTACTACAAATATCTGAATTTGAAAATATACTTTATATTCTTCTCGATGGAAAAATAGTTTCTTAGTTTAGCATTTCTCATGAGAAGAGTTTCATTTTGTGGTTTTCAATTCGTAAATTACGATTGAAAAGTAACAAGAAACAGAATGGAAAAGGAAATACCATGGATAAACTTATTTCTGTTCGAAATGAATTTTTCAGTTGATAAACTTGATGAATGATTTTTATGTGTATGCGTAGATGGTTGACTAACGAATAAGATGGAAAACCATTAAGGTTCGTATGTAAAATTTTCTGTCAGATAAAAGACCTGAATAAACAAAATGTATTATGTTCTAGATTATATAGAAAACAACAAAATACTCCAGATCACGGCCGTTGTCTAACAAATTGTCTGATATTTTCGTATTTATCATCCGTGTTCTGCAAGTTTTTATACCAAGTCCTACCATCCATTCAATAACACTCCACAGTGACACGGGAACAAACGACCAATGGAAGAGCTTTTCTGTCGTACATAAGTGTGATGGAAGGATACTTGAAAAATATAAAATTATCGCCATTTTCAAGCCCACTAGAACGATAGAGAAAAATACAATAGAGAATAGTCTCAGGACAGCAAAAAAACCAAGGATCCATTGAGTACACAGTTTGTTCTGAGTTTTCTGTTTGCCTGAATAATTTCCTCTTCACTGATTAGATGTGAAAATATTGAATGTAGGTACTTAGCTGATGTGATGTTCACCAGATGACATGATTTTTCTTCGCTCATTAGAGGCAAAAAACTGAGAAAATCAGTATTGGAGATGTTTGCTAGATCTACATAATTCATGGTACTACAAGGCAATACATTTCCATTTTTGTAATGTTTCTTGTTGGTAGAAATTATTACATTCCAGGTGGTTTTGATTCATCATCGCTATTTTCTATCAAATCAATGAAGTGTTCACTTTTCGTTTTGTTCAGGAGTCGTCCAAAAATAATCTTTCATTTATTACCGTTTAACTTCAATATAAAACATTTATTTTGAGGAAGAAAGTAATACAAATCATGAAATTATGAAACATCAAAAATTAATTGGCGCTCTGGGACGGCTTCATTGATTCCAGTGGCGCATTTGTTTTTTCAGCTGCACGAAAACCTGGAAAAATCTGCAGCACCACATCATCTCAAGATCTTGATTTGACATCGCCATAACACTATATATAAAATATATAAAATTCATATAATTTTTTATCATTGGACTGTGGATGTTATTCAATTGTTAATATATACAAAAAGAGAAATGATTATATTATTATTTTTTCAGAACGTAATAAATTAGTGTATTTCGAATAGCTCTAAAGAAATGGGTCATATATAGTTGCCTTTGCTGAAACTAGAGGTTGAAAATGGAAATATCAACCTATAAACTGACTTCATCGAAAGTGATGTCTGAAAATTGTTTGACACTTGTCAAAAGAAATCTGTCTTCATCTGAGGTGATTTCACAACTGAATTTTTGAATTTTTATATCAATCAATTTACAGGCAAAATTTATCAAAACGATAAGTTACTGGCAAGTTGGACTATTCAGTGGTTTATATGATGCAGTATACTTTCCAGTTGGCCCTCAATCGCACTTTAGCAGATTTTCTATTGATTTAACATTGTTTATATTTCAGGTTGTGGAAGATGATGTACTCAAAAAACAGTAGGAACTATTCTAGCAGAAATTTATGTCAAAATGTTAATCTGAAGGGTTCATTTCGTTCATGTGATCATATAGGCGTCAATCATATTGTATTATTATTTCAAGAAACTACTCTTATTCAAGACCAATTTTTCAAAATAACAAGATTGGTAACACAATTCTGCTACAAAAAGGGTGTCTGGATGTTTTCAACTGATTTCTATGTATTGAGGTGTCTGAAAACTGAAATAATATTCAAAAAATTCCAGAAAGTCAGGTTATTTTGCAGAACGCAAAACTTTTTCGTAAAAAAGGGGTTTTTGTGCTACCTTGACGTCATAAGTGAATATGTCCAATTTGATTGTTATTACTAATTTTGAATGCTAATAGGTCATAACTATCATTACTTTCTAAATAAAGAACGCCATTGGCCTCCGACGAAGCTTAACCTTGGCGAAAATAACGTCCTGCATGGAACTTTGGAGCCTCCCCACGAAGTTCTTCTACCATCGCTTCACATAAAGCTGGGATTGATGATGCTTCAAATACTTAATATCAAAATTTTTAGGCCTCTCAAAGGCAAAGTTGAAGGAAAGTGTTTTCGTTGAAACAGATATTAAACGGCGTATAGCTAATTCACAATTCATCACAACCATGACAGATCACCAAAGAGGAGGGTTTATTGCCTTCAACGAGGTCATAGGAAATTTTCAACCAATAAAAAAGACTGTTTCTGAAAATAAATCGCCAAAAGAATGTTAAAAGCATTTCAAACTTGAGGTTGCCTAATGAGTTTGAAAGTGCATTCTGTTCATTCCCATCTCAACTACTTTCCAGAAAATTTTCAGGGATGTAAATGAAGAGCAAGTTGAACGATTTCAACAATATATCGAGGAGATAGAAAAAAGATACCAGGAAAAATACAGCGTCTCAATGATGACAGACCACTGGTGATCGCTTCAGAGAGACCTTACTACAAATGAAAATGTACCAAAAGCAGTTTTACTGGGAAAAAAGGATAGAGTGCTCACCACTGAATATTTTATAAGGAACATCTGAAATTATACTTTCCATGTTTTTTACTACTTTCATTTGTAACTATCGTCATTGCAGTTTTTAAACTAATATAATATTCTTATTATTTTAGATAAAAAAATTAGTTTGGTTTCGCAATTATAAAAAAGGATATTTCTTTAGCTTTCATCTTTTACTTTAAGATGATAACTTGTTCAGCATATATACCTATATTATATATTGGCAAAGACGGTAGTAATTTACCCGTAGAAATGTTTTTGATAAAAATATAATATGGGTACTAATATTTGTTCAAGGGTGATTCATTCGAGAAATTTATTGTATATGATTTTAATATTTTTTTTACTGAAATAAACATTGAACAATATATCATCGTGATTTCGAACACCAAATCTTTCGGTTAGAAGCTGATCTACAGGTTGGTAGAGAAATAAATTCAGGTTTATGTCAGTTATACATTACTCATCTAAAATATTTTCTGAGAACACTATCAAATTTGAAATCATAGAAAATTACTGATTTTTATTTGAACATTTTCTATATTTCATTTTGAAGAATGAATTCTCAATTGTGAAGTTTTTTCATCATACTCAACAAATTTCGAGCTCATTCACGAAACAATCCTAAATTTCATGAACCAAATCTGCGATACCACAGATATTTCTCCAACAAACTAGTTGATATAAATAAATATGATTATCTACAACACATGAGAATTTATGTTTTCCACGAATAGAAGAACCGCAGATATTGCAACAATTACCTCCAGTCATTCTAGGAATGAAATATTGCTAATGTGAATCTTGAAAAATGGCATGAATGATAGTGCACTGACTCGAATGGTGCAGCATTGCGTTTCCTAACAAGTAGGTAGGAATATTATTAATGATATGAGATCAAATATCTGATATTATATGTGATTATGAATCATTTGTCCATAAGGCCGTGTACGTGCCTGAATCGCTGTCCATTTTGAAAAATCCTGAAACAGTAAGTATAAAACCATTAAGTCCGGGTAATTGTACCATGATTAATTGACTGAATTGACCGTGTTCATTGCTCTCTTCTGATTTTATTGCATTCCTATCTGGTATTAATGGGACCTGATCAATGTGAGTTCTGTTTTCCATCTTCTGAGACTAATTTCGGATAGAATAGAAAATTCAAGCCATATTGCAATAGAAACAAATTGAAAATTTTCTAATTCCAATTCTTGAACAAAGAGTCGATATTCGTCCATTTTTATGTGTTTAGAGAAGATTACTTGATAATACACATTATAAGATTGTTATAATAATTACTTATAGTACTAGATTTCGACATGACTGGAGTTTTTCATGTAATTGTAAACTTTACACAAAAGAATTAATAATGAACAAAACGCAAATATCATTTACGAAAAAGTTTGTATGTCTCCATGTGAGAGACACTACGAGGGTGGTCTGAAAAGTTTCGGAACTAACAAAGATGCAACATTGTCTACTTTCAACTCTACACTCTTCTGCCAGCGATGTTGCCATCTCTGTAACCCGTCCAAATTGATTCTCCATTTGACGAAAAGTTCTGTTCCACGGAGGCAATATTTAGATGAAGGAAGAAAAGATATCGCTTGGGGCGAGATCTGCTAAATAAAGTGGATGGTTTGGGCGTTCAAACCTTAATTCGTGTATTTTTGTCATGCCAATCGTTGAGGTGTGAGACGGTATTCAATGCTGAATACTGAAAACAGTATTCAAATCACTGTTGATAAGCTACTATATTAGCGAAACATGTGATATATTTCTCAAATAAAGTTTGTGAAGATGAAATCGTAAAGTGTAGTTTATGAAATTGTCTTGGTGAAACTGGACTTTTTTCTTCTGCACATGTGATCGGTTTTCCGCAAATTTTGCGTTCAGTTTGTCAAGTGATGATGCGAAGTATGCTCCTATAATAGTTTTTCCTCTATGAATATAATCAATTAAAATAACTCCATGACTATCCTAAAAATAGTAACCATAACTTTCCCAGTCGACAAAACAGATTCTGCTTTCTTTGGAGCCGGTTCGCCCTGTTTGGACTGTATTTTTGTTTCAGGCGTGATAAACGGTATCCAAGTTTCGTTAACAGTAATCATTGGGTGCCCAAACTCAGATTTTTTGGCTCTGAACTGCGCCAATAGAGCGTTAGAAATGTTTACTCGAACACATTTTTCATCTAATGTGAGAAAAAGCTGCACCCAACACGAGGACAGCGTGACAATTCTATTCGTGACAAACACGTTCTTTTGACAGTTTTATAACCTCTGCTATCTATCTTACTTTACTACGACTGTCGTCTAGCACCATTTGATGAACTTTGGCGATGTTTTCGCCCATAGTTGCAAATATGAGACGTCCAGAACGTTTATCCTCCCCAAGCTCTTAGGGCCACGTTCAAATTCAGCTCAAAATTCCACTGTGATAAATGATGGTGCAGAATCCATTTGAAAATACCTATTAAATGACAGTTCGATGATATATTTTAACCATTCATAAAAACACATCTACTCACTCAAACGACTGTTACATAACAACTGAAACTTTGGTGAGCATCTGTTAGCAGTCGAGCAACAATATTCACTAGCGTTTATTTACGAGTGCTGCTATCTTCATGTCGAGATCGGAAACTTTCCAAACCACCCTTGTATTACCAAAAATTCGTTTTGGAGTGAGCAATGTGTCAATCATTCACCTACGCAATAATTATGAAAAAATAGTGATAATGGTGTTCGCTGATACTCAAACTAAAATTTGAACCTCTACAGTGAAATAAATATAACACACATACCTACACTCCAGAACTATAGCACTCTTCACGACGTGCGTTTCACCTGTCAGGTAGGAGTCGTCAATCTGTAACTCTAATGTTACCTTTCTACAATTATGAGGCCTATGGAGTGGCAGCGCCTTATTGAAAATCGCGAAAACACTTTTTGAAGAAATGAAATGTTACATAAAAAATATGTATGAGGGAAAGTTATCGATAATGTAACGAAGAATGTCGCTAACTCATTCTTTTCCATTTATTTTTCCAAACATGTTTTTAACTTTTTATTCTTTTGACGAATTTCAAAATTTTTAAGATAGCGACATTGTGCGATTGAATATAGTCAACTTCTTCACGAAATTAAATATGAAATAATGTTTGACCAATCTATAAAACGTGTTTTCC
>WOGP01006164.1:0-12587 GCA_015342065.1 Leptinotarsa undecemlineata | reverse complement strand
AAGCACTAACTTTGTTGAGGTTCACTCAAATTTGAGAAGTCGGCAAATGTCAAATTTTCGAAAAACTGTAAAAAAACTAAATTTGTACTATTGAGCTTAAAATTGGTGTATGGGTAAAAATTGAAAAAACAATCATCTTTTCTTCTTACCGATTTTCGAAATTTCGAGCAAAAACTGCTTTTCTGAACATTTTTTGGAAATCACTTGATCGGTCATATACATGCCATTTGGCATCATTTTTGAAGCACAACCTAATGGAGATATCAAAAGTTGCTTGAAGAGATGAACAAAAAAAAATCTCATTTGATGCGGACTTTATGTGTGACACTGTATAAACTGATAGAAGAAGCTTTTTAGAGTAATCTTTCACATGAACTTCGAATTGCACGAAAATAACTTTTTACCTTCCAGATCGCACTCCAAACATACCACTACCAAACATACAACCCAAATGATCATTTCTTAAATTCAATCACCAATTTGAAACAGACCAACAGTTGAAATATCTTGAATCGGATGAACCTCGGCGATAGTAATTCGTTCTCATAGAAATATGGACCGATGATGCAGGCCCAAGTCACGATGCAAAATTCGCCAAGTTGTGGTGGGCGAAAGACCGAGTTCTTGAGGGCGACGCATAATCGACTGCCTCGGATTCTCCGGCACAATCTCATAGACACCGACGACATTTTCGGCAGATATTGCGTTTCGTTGACTTAGGTGTGTTGTTCGATCATTTACTGAACCAGAGGATCCAAATGTTTCGGGCATATTGCGAATAGTCCTTTCGTTAGGACGATTATGGCGATCGTAAAATGGGCGAAGAGAGCGATACTCTGCCCTAACTGAACACACATTTTAAAACAATGATTTATTATTTGCTATATAGATCCATGATTATTTGGTAAAATAGACGGAATAAATGGTAACTGATTTGACAGATGCAACTTCAACAAGATGATAGTTGTCAATGGTCAAAGTTTGAAATTCCCTGTTGGAAGACCCGTTGGCAATATTGTCAATAGCCATTAAGCTAGCTAGCTCATAAGTATCACATCGCTGAAGAATTCAAAATCATAACTGTCAAATATATTTCAGTGCCTACTCATTAATATCACTCATGATTCATTTATGACCACTGATAAAAGTAATCTAATATTCATTAATATCCATACATACAGTTGAACATTAGATTGTATTTCGTTTAATGAGTATTGAGCTGACGTACTATGAATCTAGTGTTGCACCTCTGGAATTTTTGGAAAGGAGCCTCGGTCATCGAATTCAAATCATATGCTCAGTTGGTAAAACTTCCGAACTCTAGCTATGAAAATTTTTAAATTTGGATGGAATTTGTTGGTAAATGAATCTCTATGGGGATACTCAAAGTACTTGCAATATTCCTTACCCGAATTTCATTTTAATTTTCAGAATAATGGTGTAAACATATGTTCACCTAACCAACAGTTGAAGGTGGTAATAAAGTTTCGATGAATTTATCAAAATATAAAATACTCAGTATATTGTTTCGGGCTGCACATATATCACTGAATTTCATTGATATTCCGCTCAAATTCTGTATTCCTCATTATAAATTGAATTCAAAACTGTCCAACATGTTCTTGAAATATTATGAAAAAATTGTTGGGTTTCCTCAGACGTTGCATGACAGATCTCATAAAAATTATTATGTACACGTTTGATAAGTTTCTGAATAACATACAATTTCGAGGTGAATATAGTAGCTGACGGTGAATATACATCCCCTCTTCACTGTCATTTATGGTAGATCGTTGTCTGAACTAGTGTAAATTGCCCTCAATCAGGTTGAATGTGGAAGCATGCTTTTAAATATTGTATTTGAATAATGTCAGTCGGTAGCCGGGCGGCTCGACGTGGGTGCTTTGTTCACTCAGTCAATCGTTAGGGTCGTTAACGTCCAACCCGTGTTAGGAATCACACGTTAACAGGTAAGACCTCGTTAGTCCTTAGGTCGCACAAGTTTCGTTTTCTAAGGGTGGTCGTTCGTAGGGGTGCGATAGCTCGTTGACAGAAAAAAGTTTTGTTAAACATATTTTTCAAAGATAATGAAGGATAGTTTTAATAGAATGCATTTTCAACCTTGAATTAGTAATGATAATAATGATAACAATTTCCATGAATAGACATTTTTAGTTATAGAAACATATAAAAAAAGTAATAGAAATTATGAAACAACAGAAATCAATTAGCGCTCCGGGCCAACATGATTGATTCCAGTGGCTCATTTGCTTTTTCAGCTGCTGAAAAATCCGGAAAAACCTGGAGCACCACATCATCTAAAGATCTTGATCTGCTAATGCTCTTTCATACAATACAATGTAGGGTGTCTCCAGAGGCTCCAATGAATTTAAGACATGGCAATAATATTCATTGACACGACTATCGTCAAACTTAAACCAGTCCGTTTCGTCTTTGACCAATGCGTAATAATCAAAATCAAAATAATTTATTCGCACCCGCTACATATCAGCCATCCTTAGAATAGAGGTACAGGTCAAATACTGACAAAATTCAATAAAACAAAATTTAACAATATATAATAAAATGTCACAAACACTAATAGTTCTAAATAACAGACAAACATGTGTAACTCTCAGACAAAAAGTAAATCCAAAATCATAATTCAGGAGTTTACTGATGGAGTAATTGGCTTTTGCACACAGAAATGTTTTCAATTCGTTTTTGAATTTTTCATGGTCCAGTTTTTTGAGATGTTGTGGAAGTTTATTAAATATCCTTATACCTGCGTAGTGTGGAGATCTTTCAAATGTCTTCAAATTATGCTTTGTAACTGAAAGTGCATCCGCATTAAGGACCAGATTCAACGCCACAACCACAGTGAACAATGACTTCTGTCAGAGGTCAAGTCATGTTTGAAGATCATCAGTGTTATTATCAGATTGACTGGTGCCTCAGCTATTCTTGTTGTCTTGCAATAGTCAGTTAGTTTGACGCATATTTGGCAATACAGGTGATCATCATCCATTAACAGTTCTATTTTCAGATGATACAAGAATGAGCTTTGCACTGACTGGTTATTAGTCATATCAGGAAACACTAGTTGAAGCTCTACAACGTTACATACGTTTTGGCTATCTCTTGAACATTTACTACAAAGTAAACTAGTGATGATTTTCTCAGCAAAATGTCTATAAACACAAGACGAGATTGACTGTATGAAATAATTCAATCCAGAGCGGTCAGAAGTATTGATTCTGCTAGTTTTCTGCTAACGAAGACTATTCAATAAAAACCGCAAGAATTCGAAATAATCCTCTTATTGTATTTCATCAGTTCGAACTTCCATTGTCTGATATGATATGAATTGATTAGAAATCCTGAAATAAATTAAAAATATTAACCAAAAAATTACAATTTTATTAAAACATTAAACTGAAATTACAAAGAAATAACATACAAGCAACAACCAATAAAATGAGTTATCACCCTCAGACGATTGTGAATAGTAATAATCAAAACATCCTGACGTAACTTGGTTTGAAATCGTTTGATTTCTAGTTTCATTTCTTTTTAATAATATTTTTTAATTTTCAGCATGTATTAACTATAAATTTTTTCAATATTTTTGGTTGTTGCTTGTATGTTATTTCTTTGTAATTTCAGTATTTTGTTTGATGAAATCGTTATTTTTCGGTTAATCTTTTCAATTTCTTACATGAATTTCAAATTAATGTATATTATATTAGACAATAGAAGTCCGAACTGATGAAATACACCACGAAACTTTGTCAATCACCTTCAAACAATCCTCTTGTTGTCCTAGTGGACTTCAATGGCTCCAGGAAGTCGGTTGGTGAGAAAGATGATATATTAGCACGAAACTGCAGCTGCATCAACAGGTGTTTGAGTTTAGTGAATGAGTAGGAAACATTCTCTTTCTCGTTCATCGGTTAAATCTCGTTCTTGAAATTCTTTGTCATAAACAACACTGGTAAAATGATTTTTATGTAGCAAGTGTTTCCTAAATTATCCAATCCTAATTTCTTCCCAGGATTTTCATGGTAACTGCCTACAGATTCGTAAGGAAGAAGATGTTCCACACTGTCTGCATCAAAACAATTTTTGAACTGCAATCGATCTTTTCAAGTGAGGAAGGGTTTTGTAGGGAAATCAATTCGGCTCTTGGTTCATGAAGCTATTGCACTGGAAGGGAACCAGAACCACGAGGACTTCAATTCATATTTGGGGGGCAAGAATGACCTGAGTCCATTGACCGCACTGAAAAAAAAAGAAGGTGGATGAATCAATTGCGAATTAACCTTGATAAGAGGCTTATGAATATTCATATGTTTTGACTTGTTTTGAAGAGATTTCAGTTACGTATTGAAATGAGGGCAATGCATGACCCCATCCAAATTATGTGAAGGGGGAATGGTTCCAAACACCGAACCAGCATTACCACGTTGAATAGCAATACAAATTTTTTCAATGTTTGATTTGATAGTAGCATAGGGTTCCGTTATTATGTTAATATCATAGATTATTCACGCATATAACGTAACGATAATGCGTAACATATTACGCACGATAATAACGTAACAATGGCGACGATTGCGGAATGAATACTGAAGATTGGGGCACATACAGTGGTGCCTGATGAATATAAAAAACGAGGTATTTGGATGAGATAGCGCCTAGAGCAAACAGTACTGAAAACAAAAATAAGAAAGGAGAGAAAAGAAACTAGAGAAAAAGTTGTTTCGAAAAACACGTTGGAGAAATCGTAGAGAAAAAAAATAAAAAAAAATTATGGATATATTTCCATCACACCCTTCTTAGACAAAGAACTCAAAAAATTTCAATGGAAGCAGCATGTGGGATTGGAGGAAGAGGATGATTTAAAAAATATGAAGCGAGATCCGATGACAGAACTCATTAAGTTCCTTTCGCCTGCACCATAATTCTACAAGAATCTCAGTGGTAGAGTTAGTTCAGTGGAATTTTCTCTTCTGTCCAGTCGTTAACGTTGGTTGCTAAACATTCTGCTTTTTTCGATGAACTGACATTTTAACTATCTCAATCATTATCACTACATATACAGTCATTATCATATACAATCATTATCATATTACTAGAGTTATGTCCTATACGGACATTTTCAAACTTACACAAAAAAAAGTTTATTGTGTAAGTTTGAAAATGTCCGTATAGGACAAAACTGCAGTTGAGTTAGTTACAATTAAAAGTGGTAAAAAACATAGAAATTTTTATTTCTCTTTTCATTATGATCTCCTTCCACATAGTAACGACTACATCCATCAATTTATTGATTGGAAGACAGCTTATTAACAAAAAATCAATTTCAGCCAAAAACCTTGTTTTTAGAAAAATATATTTTATTTCAAACTTTTATGTTATGAAAAATTATTCTTGGAGCGTTTATCTGTAAAAATGCAATAAATTAAAAAAATACCAAACTATTAAAATATTTTGAATGAAAGGACCGATAACATCAGAGTTTGTTGGAATTGGTAACTAAGTGAGTAAATCTCTTATAAAATGTGACAGAGGCGTGTGCTGTTTTGAAAAATAAAATACTCTTCTTCGATCAGATTTTAGGATAAATATTAACACACATAAACTAGCTTTTAAATTTTCGACGACAAATTATTGTCAGCAGATTTATTTTGAAACGTATCATTTATGTTCATATCACAGGATGAAAACCATTATCGAAAAAAAGCGATTTCACGAAGGAATTCACTAAATATTATGAAACGTTATCTTTTCATACGCACAAAATTAAATAATGTATGCGGTTAAAGGATAAGTATAGTAATGCATTTCATGCATTTGAGGGAACTATTAATCTGTTTCTGAAATGAAACATTTGACATCTTTTTTGACTGAAATAGTTGATTGTCAGAGGCAATTAATTGTAGAGCTGGTTTGCAAGATGAATATATGTTCTCTGAACGATTGTTTTTGTTGAGCATGTCGTGTTCAGTTGCGCATTGGTTTTAAGTCTTGTATTTTACTTGTGATCTACATAGTTCAGTTTTCTTCGTTTTTTGTGTTGTTCCACAGCAGTTCGTAGGAAGTAAAGTTGTCTGTTTCGATTTTGTTTTGTTAGGTAATTTCAAATTATATGCCAGCTGGCCTGGCAAACGTTGTTCTGCAATATAAATTTCGGAGGATTGCAATCACAAATACCGTGACATGAGATTTTTGGATATTAGATTATTCTGTTTCAGTTCATTTCATGCATTGGGATTCGTGTCATGAATTCATGATGTTGCCATTTTTGGAATGAAATGACAAATTAATCCGTATGTATACATGCACTTGAGTTTTTAGGTTCATCACGTTTCAATAAATTAAATTTTCTTCGCACTAACTTCAGGAGAGACTCGATTAAAGATGCGATTGCGATTGCTCCTATGAGAAGCCGGGTTTAAATCGTTATTGGGTTACATTTTTCCAAATTTTGTTTGTTTTTTTTTTCAGATATGTCTGCGTACCAAAAATTTCATCTTTTCAAGAGCCCAAACACCACGCACTCATGATTGAAACCACTCATGATTCAATACCACAGCACTGTTTCGACCCGCCAGTGGTGCTAGGCTGAACCACAAATGAGTTGCTGTACTCAACTCTCCTTAACGAACAGGCCTGAGTAGGTAAAGTCAATGACATCTCTCCTTACGAAGACGCCATCTACGAGATCGACAGAGAACTCGAACTTCAAATATCGAAGATGACGTCTTCGGAAGGGGAGATGTCGTTGACCTTATTCACTCATGCTCATCCGTCAGATACAACTGAATCCAGTAACGTTGTGTTTTATCCTAGCATCCCTGATAAGACCTATGGCGAGTCGAAACAACACTGTCTAGTGTTGAATCATGAGAGTGTAGTAATTGATTCCTGGTTTTTAACTAGTTTCGTTGCAGTGAAAGACTGAGGGAGAAACTCTTTGGTGGTCAATGTCGAAGCTTGGTTTTGCAACTGATCGTTTTGGGTAGTCTTGCTTATTTTTGATATTCGAAGATTGAGTTCTGTATCAATATCATAGATGGCATCTTCGTGAAGTGAGATCTCATCGACCGCACTTATTATTTTTGTATCTTGAAGACTATTGAAACAATTCTATCGAAACTCAGAATGTACCCTTGCAATAAAAAAAATAGACAATGCGCATAAAGTTTCATGTGTTGCAATGTGTGCGAACTCGCAGTTTTTCAAATTTTGATAAACGAATGACTAGGGATCTACTTTCCCAAGACAGTAGATCGAGGAATTGTATTTTCATTTTACACGAAAGCGTTTGATAAATTCTGAAAAATGTATTGCGTGCATTTTAATTGAGCTTATAATGTATGTAATTCGCAGTGAAAATCAATCGTCCGGCGCTAGGAGTTGAACTACTGTTTCACGTATATGATCACCTGTCAAAAATATTGATATTGACAGAGATTGTCATGAGCGCCGATTTATGTTCATTATGTTCGTTTGAGCAGATCTACTGCATACAATTCATAAAACAAATCAGTGATTATAACAGGAAATTGATTTTCAACATTCGGTTATTCTCATGAATTGATAAATAAACTACAAACCAATCTCGCTCAGAACAAAATGTTCGCAAACAAGTATTCCCGAATACACATAACTGTAAATCTGATCATAACCCTCAAACTACGGAACAGTTTCCCAGAAATATTGAGTCGACTTATCTGGATTACGGGGAATTCTGAAGCGATTGAAACAAGGAATAGTATAGAAGAGTTTTGTATCCAGTAAGGAAAGGTAAATGTTAGTGAAACCGGACTCCAAAATTCAAAACAATTCATAGAATACTTCGAACGATGGCAACTAATGACGTTAATAATATAATTATTTATATAACAGGGATGTGAAGTGCCTCAAAAGCAACGATCTCGTGCCAGACGCTACACAAGTCGAAATTGAATGGGTCGAGAAAAATTCGAATGCCCAGTTTCCGAAAATGGCATGAATTAGTCCTATCACATACAGTATGTAAAAGCCAAATGGAATACATTCATTATTTCGGTAACGGTACGTATTTTAAAAAATCCCAAAACACGTCAAACTTAAATTATAATTTGATAGGCTTCAAGCGCTATCGAATGACAGGTACAACCTCCAATTTTTCAAATTGGAAGTATAGGCTTGTGACACATCGACATATCGAAAAGTCGCGGCTAAATTATACTTCATGGGATACTCACGGATTTTCGCGATTTTTTCTGAGATGATACTACATGATGTTAGGAAATAAGAACACTTTTTATTTTTTGTCGGACTCAATTAGTTTTCGAGATATAGCCCGTCAAAGTTTGTATGACATCATATTTTACCTGTTTTTAAAGCAATAAACGATTGCAATTCACATATTTTTTTATTTAATACACCTTCTTCCATATCACCGCCTTTCAATCACTTATTGCTAAGTTTCCTGGAATTAGAATAAAATTCCATAATTTGTCAGGTGCACACATCGACATAACCTTATAGGTTATGTTGGTGGGTGCACACAAATCACGTTTCTTTTCGGAGGTCATGTTGGATGTTGAGGAAACATAGTGTTTACAAAAGTAAATATTCGAAAATACGTTCCTTTTAGAATTCGAAGGTCAGGTTAGATATTGAGGAAACATAGTTTTTACAAAAGTGAATATTCGAAAATACATTCCTTTTAGAATTCGGAAGTCAGGTTAGATGTTGAGGAAATATAGTTTTTACAAAAGTGTATATTCGAAAATACGTTTCTTTAAGAATTAGGAGGTCAGGTTAGATGTTGAGGATACATAGTTTTTTAAATTCTAAGGTAAGGTTAGACTAAGTTAGATTGGGTCGGGTTAGGTTAGGTTTAGTTAGCATGTGACAAATTATGGAATTTCAAGAAACTTGGCAATAAATGAATGAAAAGAGATAGAAAAATGTGCGATGATATGGAAAAAGATGTGTTGAATAAAAAATATGTGGATTGCAATCGATTATTGCTTAATAAAAAAAGGTAAAATATGTCATCATACAAAATCTAACAGGCTATATCTGGAAAACTAATTGAATCTCTTCATTCTCTGTTCAAAATTGTTATTGCTTTCAAGTTCATTGTAACAATTATAATAAAATAAATTAGTCATCTGGTTACGGAAGTTCGATAAAATGCACTCAATATTTCTCACTCAATTATTGCAATATACTCAAAATTTATATCATGTTGATATATTGACAATGAGAAAGTAAGAAAAAACCATAGCAATGTTCTTTTTAGATAGTATCCTTTAAAAAACTGTAAATAATTTCTGTGGCAACGTTGGCTTAAAATGCCTTGTCAACTTATTTTGTATGTTAAGAAATTAGTTGTCAGTATTTTTATTGAAGTTTAAGGTTCGTTAACTTCATGTTAACAATAGTAGATATGATACATAAGCATTATTCCAAATTCCAAAAAAAAA
Organism: Leptinotarsa undecemlineata; assembly: GCA_015342065.1. Classification (NCBI taxonomy): domain Eukaryota; kingdom Metazoa; phylum Arthropoda; class Insecta; order Coleoptera; family Chrysomelidae; genus Leptinotarsa; species Leptinotarsa undecemlineata. The sequence continues at coordinate 3,099 of WOGP01006164.1, read as the reverse complement.
TATTGAAAAATACAAGAAAAAAAAAAACACTTGAGGTAAAAATGAAAAATATAAGTAGTGTTTCAAAGAGTAATTTTCACACATTAACACATGCGTGGACAAAGCAAACTATCTCAGAAAATGTATATCATAGAATGGGTTTATAACTTTACTGTTGACCGAAGTACTATATCATGAAGGGGTTTTCGATTTGTATATGTATATCAACCCTCGAATTTTTTGATACAACCTCTCTACTTATTTTTGAATCGTTCGATATTATTAATTTCTGAGATATAATGCGGAAGGCGCCCCCCAGAGTTTGGGACCCAACCATTTAAAATTCTTCTGTCCAATAGATTGTAAAGCTGGAGGAGGCAAATCAGTATTGTGTTTCTGTCTTGTGTTATGATGGTGTTCATTAGTTATCAGAGGGGATTCAGTTTTATGCTGTTCAACATTCGAATTGAGAAAAAAAAATCTGTTTCGTGTCTGAGATTTCAGTTACAGAGTTTGTAGTAACTTATTTGAGACCATGTACATGTATTATTACCCACAGCGGATACAAACGTTCCATCATATTGATCCATTATTGCATTAATGGAATATAAATATTCAGAAAAACTGAAAATTCAATTCAACATAAAAAAAAATGTTCAAAATCGGTTTTTCCTTTAGTCAGCTGTCACCCCCCAACTAGCAAATTGAGTTCAATAAGGTCTGTATGAACAACTATAAGATATATCCTATAGGATACTGAAATTCCTATAACGTGCTACACAACAATTATATGATCCTTATACAACCAAAAAAGGCCCATTTTTATAGAACAGTTTGGTGGTATAACAGTTCTATTAAAAGTGTATACAACTCTTATACGACCGTTTTATGTACGTTCACACAGCTACTATAAAATGGTTTTATAGTGTGTCACGTAGGCATACCTATGAAGTGGGATTAAAGCGGCACTATAAAAGTCTTATAAAATGGTTATATAATTCATTATAGTTTTTTATAATCCTGTTTTTTCGAACACAATGAAAACATTTTATCATTTAGCAGTTTAAAAAAGCATTTTTATTTTTTAGTGCAGAAAATTAGAACTAAATTATATTTTAAGCGTGTAATTGTGAATAAATCTATATAGAAGTTGTGCATGCATCGTTGTAAAACTGGAGACTTGGGCGGATATCGGCCGTAAAAATATGATGGGGCAGTTATATTATAGCATATTTTATTAAATGATTTGGAAGGTTTGAATTGCACAAATTTTAATGCGGTGCAAATTTTATTGAACAATTGTAGGCATGTGTTTGGCAAAAAAATGAAGCGCTTTAATTTTGGTTGTTTCACGTAAACATTTAAAAAAATATAATATTTTTTTTCTCAAAATCCCTTTTTTATGATTTTAATAGCTTATTACAGCATGACGATCCTTCCACAATATAATTCTCTAAATAATAATAAAGTCACATTTTTCAATTTAGAGTTTTATGTTTTGAACTTAATTGTTCATAATGGCGGAGATAGGCGACACAAGAATTCCTTATTTGAACATGGCGATTTATAATACAACAATTTTATCCCAAATAACTGCCTTGAAAAATGTTTCATTTGAAAATAAAATGGTATGCGATAATAACGTTTTATAACGAAGAATATATAGGCACTATACAAGTGTTTTTGACAAGTAATAATAATACTGAGATTCACGAAAACTAGAGGTTGCCAGATCTTATATGGTACCCAATAAGAATTGAAACTTTTGAAACAGCTGATGAAAATTTAATAGTAAGCATTTTCGGAAACACTGATCCGGTTGACATCATCAGCTGATATCACATATCTATTTTCAATAGGGTTCATTAAAGAAAGATGTAAGATAATTAGCTGATGATTGAATTAATCGCATCAGTGTTTCCGAAAACGCCTAGAAATAGTTAAGCGCTCTATGGTAATATCAAAGATTATTATAGCTAAACGCAAATAGATAGCTCATCTAAATTGGACGCCGTGATTCGCTCGGAGGTTACAATGCCGGTAACCGTCACAAACTACAGTTTTGATAAATGGAAACATCCAATTATCTTGTCACTTGTCAAAAATATCCAATTATCACTCACTATTACGTCATGTGAATCTAGCATATTGTATAGTTTGTGACGTCACAAATCGTACTACATTGCTCTTATGGAAATGAGCCATCCTCTTAGTTTAAGTATAATGTCCTTGGTATTCACCTCTACCTTCTTTCGCGCATGCGCTTCATAGGTTGAAAACGTTAAAATTAAAGCAGAAATAATAATAATCAATAAGCTTGTCGCGCGGGGCTATAGAATATGAGGAAAGTGTTCCTATTGATTGGATTTTATAGCTTCAAAATATGTGGATGGGAGTAGGAGAGCTTAATATAACTCTAATTCGTTTTCGGTATAATCTGTGCTAACTACTCAGTATACCTACCTTTGAAAAAAGAGTTTTATAATTTTTTAAACGTAAGAGAGAATGAGGGTTTACATTATTTTAAAAGAAAATCGTTGACGTCATATAATTTTTTTAAATACAATGCAGGTAAAATTTTCTTTCAACTATATAATTTTTAGGTCAATGTGACAACCATGCTCCAAAAAGTTCAAGAAGGCCAAAGCGATATCATGATCATGGCATCATAGGGTTGTTCAAGGTGGTTGTGTGGGACTGGCGGCACTATACAACCTTTATAGAATATCTTACACCCTAACCTCAGAAGTGAATCTATTTGTTATTATTATGGTGTTGTGGCCTGAGATTTCAATTTTGCCTTTATGTATAATAATTATTTTTTATACAATATGAGTTATGCTCAAAATAGACGAGACTATTGAGAAAGGAAACAAAGAACTCACTGTTGTTCCCATGCGTTGGGAACAATGTTGGACACTGTTTTGGCCAAAAAAATTTGCATATAAGTATCAACAGAATCCAGAATCTCTGGATTACTTACAGGAATTTGTTGATTTTTTTTTCTCACAACCTCTTTTAACCCTTCAAGACCTAAGTTTTTTACTTTTAATTTTTGGGACATTTTCATAAGATTAAGGCTGCAATGGCTCTTTTATAGGTAACATTTGACAAATTTTT
>WOGP01006163.1:0-12251 GCA_015342065.1 Leptinotarsa undecemlineata | reverse complement strand
GCAATACTACGATAGCTTTATTCTCTCTGAGTGCAATCAAATGTTCAAAGGACTGAACCATGGAGTGTACACTTCGTGCAAGTGAACCCTATTGGAACCATAATACCAAAAATATCCTTGAAATGTAGACGAGGGGTTAAACCAAAGCTTGGGAGATAACCAACCAGAACAGAAACCGTGACAATTCCCTGGGTGAAAATCCTCCGTGTACAACAACCCTTCCGTGAAGGGTTTTATCTTGTAGAAAAAAGTCGTTGGCGTGGTATGAAGTATTCATACACCAAATTTTCGTAAATTTTCAATATAGGCCTCTATCAAAAGCCAGGACGTAGTGGTTGATAATGAGATGGGTAGAACGAAATATCCACTAAGGATCATTTAACAAATTCAGGATTTGTCAGCCGAACAAAACCAGAAACACCTGTAGGGCAGACACATGTCGTTTTCGCGAAATCAATCATCCTAACTGATCAGATGAAAAAATTCCTTTTCTTCTTCTTCTTTTTGGAAGATGGCGTACTAGCGTTTGGATCTCTCAATATTTGCATGTTCCATACATAAAGGAACAATCTGAACAGAATAAAGTAATGGTATGTTTGGTTGTATCTGGTTAGACACCCCCTGAATCTGAATTGACTATACTGACGAAAAATTCAAACAGTTGACAGTCGAAATATCATCAAACAGCTGACAATTAAAATTAAACAGAAAATACCAACAGAAAATTTCAACTCGAAGGCACTTCTTGTGAAACTTATCCATAACCAAAACATTCGAGATTTGAAATGGGATTTTTATAAGGTTTCTATGGATTAGGTTAGACAACCAACTTTACATATCTATGTTTGTTATTTTCACGTTCGCTGAGGGTAGGTCGCCACGGAGTGAAATCTAGGTTGCTCTGAAACTTTTTTATTTATTTACAAAATAAAGAAGCAGAAATGTACATGCTACAAGATTGAATTCACGAATATCGATAATATACGAGAATCCCAAAGGCAGTCCATTGCAAAGTCGTTGAAAGGTTTCGAAGTTTTATATACCTTTTGGAGGAGAGTTTCGTTCAGTTTCATTCTACGTGTCCGCTATAATTACTTATTTATATTTAATTTTCATTATCATTTCCTTTATAATATTCTTCATTTTGCTTCAACTGGAAGACCTACTGACTGTCAAAAGTTTTCCAACAATGAACTTTCCCGCCTTTTTTAATATCTGAGTTAAATTTTCAAAATTTTCTTTCGAGTCATTAATTTTATAAACATACGCTATAGATCTTCTCAGCTGCTAATATAAACATAAAAAATACTAGGTATTCTCTTTATAGTATTAGTTAGAACTAATATAGGGTAGTTTTATTGTAAAACGATTTCTGCACAAACACAATTGTCATGATATTATAAAACAATCTCGATCGCATATTAACGAGAACAAATCCAAGATAGTACAACTTTTTCTACTAAATCATTCCAGAGCTAATTTGCAACGAGAGAAGTCCTTTGAGGGCTCTTAAACTAATTCAGAAAACGTTGACTCTGCTAATGAGTCAAGAATTTATTCATTACAGGTTCAATTAAATTTGAATCCTTAGAGAATCGGTATCGTCCATAGCAGGTTTCATAAATTAAATTCTGATTGGGAAAGTTTCTAATGAATTCGGCAAGTGGGAGGAGAAAAAGATAATCAACTGAGAATAACTTGACACTTAGTACTGAAATTTCTCTTCCAGTTGTAGCTGACGAGTTGGGGATTTGAAAATGTTCATTATCAAAATAATGAGAAATGTAAAGGTAGAGCAAGAATCTATCTTTCTATACTAATATAATATCGAAGGAGTTACATGCAGATAATCTGTTTAAAATCTGTTTAAAATCTGTTTTTCCGTTAATCAGCTGTCGCCTCCATACGAACGACAACTCTCAGAAGTTGAGAAACTTGTGCGAGCCAAGAACTAACGAGGTCTTACCTTTCAACGTGTGATTCCTAACACGGACAGATAATGAACCGTAAGGTTGATTATCTTGAACAGTTCTGAATGAAATTTCGCGGTAGCATATATGTGGTAGCCACTATATGCAAATTACTGAGCCATTAATTTAATTAAATAGGATACTTGTTTCACAATGCACATTTTAGAATACCCGTCGAATTCCTTTGAAAATTGATACAATTGTCATTTTAAGTATTTTATATAGATTAACTTCGTCAATTACACTAAGTAATTTGGACGAATCGTTCAAAAGTTATCATGATAAGATTACCTTGACACAACGCAGTAAGCCATTCGCGACGCCTCTACTGTGAGGCAACAGCGGGCGATGCGCGGGGTAGAGGGGCGGTCTGAGCAATGAAGCGCTATCGCCGAGAACGCGACCCAAACGCGGGCAGACCTTGTCGACGGTTGTGTTAGTTTTGCGATTTTTTTATAGGTAAAATGATTCGATTCTCGAAGCTATTTACTAGTAAGTGCAGACGGCATACTTTTTCAGTTACTGTATTTTTTGAATGAAAATATAAATTACTAGCTGTTGCCCGCTCTTATATTGATGTACAGCCGAACCTACTGAACCTAGAATCTTGAAATATACAGGTAGGTTCTTTATATAGTGTAAATAAGCATCAAGAAAGGTAATCAGAAATGTTTACCTCCAAGAAGGAAACACAGGGGTTAAAAGATTGTGTTGAATTCCGTCAGTTCTGAAGTTGGAAACCTGAAGTTTTGGGTTATTAAAAAAATATTGTAACTATTTGTTCAAATTCTAGGCGGGGAAGCCGCGGGCAACAACTAGTATAATATATTTGTTATTCATGAAGAATACGTTACAACTTCACTTAATATCACAAATAAATGATTATACTGCAGTAACACGATAGAGAATTAATAAAAATAAAATGATATCATCTGATTGATGAAACTCTTCATTAGAATCAAAAAAAAACAAAGAGACAATCAGTTAAGTGAATCTGAGATATACTTACCCCAAACTAGAACAAAAATACTGTTACACGACGTGCATTTCGCTCGCCGAGTTATCTTCAGGAGATTATGTTATCATATCCTGAAGATATTAACTGGGGTAGCGAAACTCCAAATGTTTTTGTTGTGGAGTGCCAAAAGTGTGTTTGTTATATTCAGTTCTTGCGTAAGTGAGCAAAACCATGTATCTATTTTCAGGGGAGATGTCATTGCCTTCACAATAATTGATTTTTCTATCTACAAAGGATGATATGAATAATAGAATTGGTGAAGTATTCCAAAGTATTCCAGTTAGCATGTTGATGCGAGTTAATGACGAATTTAAAAACCGAATATTTTATTGTTTGGAGGTAGCCGATGCGATGGTCAGTTTGAGCAGTTGTTATGAATTTCCTATATTTTTTTATCGTTTCAGTTATTCACTTTCATAAATTAAAAATATAAATAAAAATGTTTTTTCGTTTATCAGCTGACGGCATCTTGAACTGGCAGCCCTCAGAAGTCTAAACCTTGTGCGAGCCAAGGACTAACGGAATCTTACGTTTAAACGTTCAATCACTAGTACTTTCTCCTAGAAAAAAATGTCTGCAGTCGCTAGGCTTTGAACCCACACAATTGGCGGGCAGAATGATGAAAAACTATGATTCTAACCACTCGGCGACCTAGTTCCGAATTCTTCAACAAAAATATGTTTTGCAGACTAATCCCAACCGATTTTCTGTTTGGAATTTCACATTGCAATTATGTAAAATTCTAGTCACAGTAAAACCTCTGCTGGTCTATACATAGAATTTTTGACAAATTGAAAACTGAATTGTAAATTTCTCAATAAGTGTCCATTTTAGAGACTATTTCATCTTATCCAAATTTGTAGGGATGAAATAGTTTCATTTGAAATAATCAAGTATTTTAAATTCGAAGTTTATCAAGTAAATGGCTCTGGATAAAATCTCTTGTTTGAGAAACGTAGCTTTCAGTCCATACCAACATTTCAACTCACTCTTGGTGTTGAATGTCTCAAATAATTTTGCTCAAATCTTATAAATACATTTTTATGAGGGCATTTGTGATGGTTTGTTTTTCCAAAGAATTTTTTCTTTCGGCAATGACTTGATAACCCCGAAAAGAAAATACCTCCTCATATGACACATTTTGCTCAATTCTACGGGGAAAAAATTCACAGGGAAGGCCATTTGAAAAAACTGATGATTTGTATTGCCCCGCCTCAAAGGAACATTCTGTGTATTCCAAAATATTTTTTAAATAAGCAACCCAGGAACCATATGACTTTCATCTAAAACATTCAACATACTCCTCATTATAGGCGAGATACTGTTCTTTCTCACACTAATGGGCCAGCCTGTATAATCAAGCGCATTTCTGGGCAGTTGTGGAATAATCTTGAAAAAGTTAAGCTAAATCTGTTTGAAAATAGGTCTATAACTCAGTTCCTACACAAGGATTCAGAGAAACCGATTAAAATCAATGCTTTGGTAAATATCAACTGGCAACTCTATGAACTTCCTCATGATCTCTCACAAACTGTTTCAATAAACCCCATTTGAATCCTTTCTGAATTTGTATACTGACCCAAATTAAATCCAGTTACACTAATGGAAGTAATCGGATTGACATAATCACTGTTGAACAATGGCTACTAAAATATCAATCCGACTGAATATTCATTATAGTCGTATGTTCCATTTTATTTCCCACCATCACACCTGTTATCACAGCTCACTCATTCGCGGATTTGATGAATGCGCCAATGTTATCGTTTCCGACCAGAATTCTGACAGGGCGTTTGGTAATTACACTTCCGCTATCAGAATAATTATTTTAATGAAATTCAACGTTGCATTCGAATGCAGATGTTACGCTTGGAAAAATATACCCTGGAGACGAACTAGTTTATTATACTTTTCTGAAATTGTCTGTTGGGAAATGTTGAAAATGCGGTTTTTTGGCGCGGTTTCCAAGCGGTTTTTATTTTCATGCCAACCCCTGCATTCGAATGGATTATGATAGTGTTTGCGATTTTAATTAGCGACGATTTTTTACAACCGACCGGTCGTCGGATTGCGAGCGACAATCAGAGGACATCCCCGACCAAGTTGAGGGAGAACTCAGGTAAACGAATGAGACCCAACAATGTTGGCTATTTCTGAGCGGTTTTTCAGTTGCAGACGGTTTTTCAGTTGCGGGCGGTTTTTCAGTAGCGTAGGAAATCGCTCTTGTTTGTGGGACAAAAGCGAGAATGTACTACAAATATATATTTTGATTTTATGTATTTTCAAGTTTCCTATAAGATATGGTGTTGGTCATGTCTCCCGCTAAAGGAAATATGTCATCGATACAACATTTTAAAAACTTGAACTAATCTCAATGTAACAGTGAACCACTGATAGGTGAACTTCTGGTGCAATATTTCTGTAGTAATGGTCGAACAATTGCCACAAGTTCATCGAACGATTTTATGAACATTCGGTAATAGGTAAAAAACTTGTCTGCATATTCTCTGATATTTTTTTTAAAACAGAAAACCTTTCTGTCTGGTTTCTCTTTCGGTGGTACGGGTGCATGTCGTACCTCCTTGGGCGGCGTTTTTCAGTAAGAACACTGCAGCAGCAGTAGGGATGGCCCCACTTTAGAACACCTCCACTCCTCCACTTTTCGTCATCACTCAGTCGACCAATCAAAGGCTACCGCGTGCAGAGCGGGAAATTCAAATTGTTACCATTTCAACGAGACAGACTATTTATCCAAGCTCATCATCACATGGTCTCAGTGGCCATCGGGGGCTGTAAATTTGATGGGAATTAAAATAAAAATAGGATCTGTTAGAGAATTGAACACAGGTCGTCAGCGCGGTAGGTCGTTAGCCTCGATACCAAGTGGAATATTGAAAGTAATTCCGAACTGTTGATAGCGATGGGGCTAGTCTCCATTTGGTCATTTAATCGCTCTTCGAATTAGTTCTCGTTTCTAGAGTCACTTTTGAACGTGAGTACTTTTCAATATCGCTGGTCTCACTAGTTCGGATTGTAAATGAAAATCATTCCATCAAAGGAGTTTATTACTAAACAAAACAAATCGGGCAATGTTGCAGAAAGTGTGTTGAACCAGAAGACAGATATTGACCATGATAATAGGGATATCCGTTTTCCAGCTGCAAATGAGGACCAGTACGGTGTTATTTGGTATATTCATTCTAGTGCTCCACAACACATGGTGAAGAAAAAAGGTTTGTAAGAGTTCCGTATGAAACCATGGTCCAACGAACATCAAATCATCACAGTAAACATAATAAAGGATGATGAGCCAAAAAAAATTGTCTTGGAGGTGGGAAAAGGTCAAACTTTTTCTAGAAATTTTTGATGAATAATTGATTGAAATGGCTAAAAAAGTATTAGAAACCTAACCTTACCATTACGTGAGGTAATTCTTTCCATTCGTGGGCATCTAAATTGTCCACACTATTTTCTATTGATGAAAAACTCATGAAAACGCCAGGTTTCCTGCATTTATATGAGCCATTGAGCAGATTTTTTCTCATTGGCCAAGTGATAACATTTTCTCGTGTCATGGCATTAAGTTCAATCTTATACCAATTTACTTGCTCAGTACAAACTGATACACAAGAAACGGCTCTTATCACTTCCGCTGGTTTCCATTCTGAATCGATTATCATCACAATAACATAACCAGTCTGTGCAAAGCTCATTGTTAAATCATCTGAAAATAGAACTTTCAACGGGTAATGATCAATTGTATTGCCGAACATGCGCCAAACTGATTGACTATCATGAGAAAACAAGTATAGCTGAAGCACTAGTCAACCTAATGATAAAACTGATGATTTTCAAACATGACTCAACCTCTAACGGAAGCTGGTCATTATTACTCATTGATCAAATACGAAGCGGACTGATTTCGGTTTGACGATACTCGTGTCACTAAGTGTTCTGGCGATGTCTTGAATTTATTGAAGTATCTACAGAAACCCAAAAATTTTATTTACGAAAAATAGGATATTGCCGAGTGAAAATTCTCAGATGATGTGATGCTCTAGGTTTTTTCGGATTTTTCTGCATGTGAAATGGCAAATGCGCCACTGGAATCAATAAAATCGCCCCGGAGCACCAATTAATTTTTTGTTGTTTCATAATTTCATGATTTCTAAGTTGAAATATCTGATTGCAAATGAAAAAATTCAATGCGTATATAATAGCCAATAACCAACGTCATGATGGTAAACATAATTTATGTCTATGATCTCCCCATTACGAACCTGTTTAAAACACTTTTGATCTATTATATACTAGCGACTGGGCAATGAAATGAATAACTATCTTTAGTGTTTCTAATGTGTGCTTGTCTATTCCTGGAGATTTGCGATTTTTCATTGGATTTTTCTCTACTGTTGCTTGAGGTACCAGGTAGTTGAAGTGAGAGGTACCACAAAACTGTTCCGTATTTCTGTCGTAATCCTTTAGAGATTTATAATTTCATATCTCAATTTTACCTATTAGATGCCTGATGCTTTTTTATATTTATTGAGATTTTGTTTGAATTCCCTTTTTTCTGGTGTCGTTTTTCATTTACTCATAAAATCTTCTTTAGTTTCTGTTGATTTCATGATCGCTACTGTTTCCAAGGTTTTCGTCTCTCTCAATTTCTTTTGCTATTGTTTCTTCTGGTACACCTGTTGAAGTGATCGTGATTTTGCAACAAAGATTTCGGTTACTATTTCGATATTATTTGAGGCGATATATTTTCAACAATTTTCAACTTCTAAGTATTGAATCAGTTGTGGGTAGTCACTATAGTATTATTAACTTGTAATGTTGTTATTTTTTATGCTTTCAGGTTAATTCATCATTAGTGACACTGGATAATGATTTTGAAAAGATTCTCATTGAGTTGAAGAAGTTATATTTTTAGGAGTGATTAACTTTTGGGAAAGAAAATTTTTGGCTTTCTACTACTCCATCTTGATACAAAAAAAGGATAAGAGAATCTTCCAAAGAAAGGAAGAAAGTAATCAATTTGAAAATAAGTAACTCAATAAGTGATACATGGATGTGTAGATCATGCAAAGAAGTAACTTTCAGACACAAACTGAAAGAAAGTCCCCCTGAAACAGCTACTTTCATATAAACATTGAATTACACGAAAGAAAAAAATTCTTTTCAAACAAATACTCCTATATGAACACTGAATTATACAGAAAATACTTTTTTCTACTCAGTTTGTATTTCAAACATTCGTTGCGGAATAAAAATCAGATATCATTCACATTCTACTTTGAATGAATGGTAATAAAGTAGAACTCATGAGAATGATATCTGATTTTTATTCCACAACGAATGTTTGAAATAGAAACTGTTTCGAAAAAAATTTTTTTTTTCGTGTAATTCCATGTTAATATGAAAGTAGCTGTTTCAGGAAGACTTTCTTTCAGTTTCTGTCTGAAAGTTACTTCTTTGCATAATCTACACATCCAAGTATAGAGTTACTCATTTTCAAATGGATAACTTCCTTCCTTTTCTTGAAAGATTCCCTCTTCCTTTTTTATATCAAGATGAAATATTAAGAAAGCCAAAAACTTTCTTTTCCAAAAATTAATCACTCCTGAAAATATAACCCCTTCAATTCAAATATCAATAAGTTCAAAAACAGTACCGCTGTTGTTGGCGGCCTTCACTCATATTTGTCACCCATATTTGGAATAACGCAATCGAGAAATATGGAGAGTCAAAAGCTAGTGTTCCCTAGGGATCCATATTGTCTCTAACCCTTTTTTAATTGTATATCAACGACTTATTGGAAAAACAAGAATCCAATTTATTGCTTTGTTGATGACATTACACTTGTCTCGTCATTCGATTTGGATTCCAGGATATTGGCACCGGCAGCAGGGGATCTAGAACTGATTTCTAATTGGGGTGGCAGTAACCAGGTGGTTGAACCCATGATAACATACGCATCTCTGGTCTGGTGGTCAAAGATGAAGCAGATGACCGCTATCAACAAAGTAGGCAAAGTGCATGTAAGCAGATGAGACGTAAGCTATGAGAACCACTCCAACAGCTGCATTGGAGACACTCCTGAATCTACCTCCTTTACACTATGTGATAATGGGAGAGGCCAGGATGGGTCAATTCAGACTGGAAAATTCACCGAACTACAAAAGAGCGGACGGAATAGAAATTTCAGAACATATGGTGTCATGTGGCACATATAGAATATGTGCCACATGACACCGAAGTACACCTTTAACACAAACTTCACGGACAAAATCATAAGCCGTGAAGAGTGGAAGACCATTAATTATCCCGAAAACATGTTTGGAAAAACACCTAGTATACAGATTGATCGAAGACCAAACATGAAACGGGAGCTGGAATATACCAAGCGGATAGAAATTTAAACTACAGTTATCCACTAGGACTATACCCATCTGTGTTTCAGGCGGAAATGCATGCTGTCTTGCATTGTGCATGGCTTATTAAATCGAGATATGAAAGAAATGAGCGGATCAATATTTTAACAGACTAGGGGCTGTGACAAACCCGAAGGTGACATGGAAACTAGTCTGGGAATGCCATGAAGAATTGAATTAACTTGCAAACAGGAACAAACTAACTTTGTACTAGGGCAGGTGCCAGGGCATTCAGGAATCACAGGTAATGATAAAGCTGATGAATGCGCTAAGCACGGATTATTAACTTCAAATATAAGTCCTGAACCAGCTCTGGGGGTACCAAATTCATTGGTACGGAACGAAATCAGGACATGAACCAATAAGAAGGACACAGAGTACAGGACAAAAGTACCTGTCAACAAACACGGAATCGTCCGAAAAAAATACCGAAGAACTACTTCAATATAGTAGGTATCGGCTCAGAATAATTACAGAGATACTAACCAATCATTGTCCGCTTAGAGGAAGCCCAAATAAAGTGGGGCTGTATAACGGAGACCTCAGCTGCAGATTCTGCATATTCAATGAGAATGTCAGGCACTGATACTTTACTATCTGTTGTTATTTATGAATGTATATATTATATACTTATATTTTATATCTGTATTTCATATGTACTGACTTGTCCAATTGCTTTTTTAAGCTCTTTCAATGGATCAATAAATATTTGATTTGATTTGATTTGAATCACAGGAGGTAGGCAATATATGCACGTACAAAGTTACGTCCAGAAGAATATGACGAACATCCAACACGGAACCTGTACAAGCTGGGCGAATAAACGCAATAAGCCTAAGAGGTTGCAGTGTTTTCTGGAGACTTGGACTAAATGGACGAGTCAGATAGCTCCCAAGAGAAAAAAAGACAGGTTTAATTCAATGCCACAAAACCCAGGCATTGGTTTTCTCCAAAAATATGTCTCCAAACCGGATATAATGATGTCAGGACAAACAACGCTTTCTGCTCCGATAACTTTGTGAGGGGTTAAAATGGACACCAGTGATATGCCTTGTGACAATCATATCGCTGGAATTGCAAATCCAATATGAATCGCACAGAAACAGTGTTTCTTCCTCGAAATAAAAAAATTGAAAAAATTACATACTATTGCTACTTCAGAACCAAGGTCGGTTAAATTGGACAAGACTTTCCAATTCAGAACCAGAGTTATTTATTTTACTATCAAGATAAGCAGTGATTCTTTTTGAAATATTCGACAGAAACTAGAATTGACGATTTTTTTGGTCTCTACCGCTCCCAAAGGCAATGGAACTTATTATACTGTTTAATATTTGGTATATTCTAATATAACCCATTTTGCAAAGCGACCGTTTCCTTCATTTATTTCATAATCAACTTTATTTTGTTTAACCTCTAGTCTTCTTCGATTTCTGTAGCTTCTCTAAAAACAAATTCAGCTATGTATTACAATACATTGTTCAAAAACGTTTTTATTATTTACCTATTATTTTTTTACTTTACCTATCTTGTTTCACCAGAAATTATTATTATCAAAGAACCGTTACTCCTAGAAAATGAAATTATCTTCACAATTGAATTTTCACTTCATTTAGCAGTAGTAAGAAATAAGTGAAAATGACAAAGTACCATTTTTTATGGAAAAATTAAATTAAATTAAATAAAAATATATAAGGAAAATAATACACATTTATTCTCAATTAATATTGTGTGGCAATTAAAAAGAAAGTCAGATTACGAAAGTTTAGTTGAAATTATGACTTGAGAAAAAACTGTTCCTTTATGGTGAACATAAACAGACCACCAACAAAGGACCACCACCAACAAAGGACCACCACCAACAAAGGACCACCACCAACAAAGGTTTATCAAAATAGGCCGGCTAATATTGAAGATCTAAAAAGCAGAATTAGAGGGGAATCACATAACATACCGGCTGAAGCCATTCGGAATTCAGTAGACGGATTTAACCATCGCCTAGGAGCCTGCCAAGTAGAGGGTGGAGGCCAATTTTAGCATATGTTACGTTAATTCACCCGTAGAGCACTAAGTTAGGTATTTGTAACTTTTCAGAAGAGTTTTTTCTCATTTCGTTGTTACCACAAAAAAATAAAGGATATGGTCAGAATCCATTTTTACGAGCTTTTCAATGAGCCCATACACGACATAGGTTTGCGATTGAAAAAAAGTTGGGGAGGGTTGCAGCTAAGGGGTTGAAAAAAAAATTCATTTTATTGCCAAAACATGCGTACAACGTGAAATTAACTGACGTGTTTCAGCGTTTTTTCCTAAAATGCTGGTTAAAAAGATTTTCATTACTGACTTTTGCGCACCCCTGTATTGATGCACGTGTTGCGAATTTATGAGCAAAAAGTGTTAATTAAATACGCTATGGATTTTCATCAAGTATCGGTCAATTTCATCACATATTCATATTTTCATAAGGTATCAAATGACTCCCGAAAAATTCAATATGGACTCGCCCACTAATAGTTTTTAAGTGATATTCAGAGCTTTCTTTGGAAATCAATAATGATTTATAATTTTCGAAGTTGTTTATATGCGTTTTGAACTCTTGCATTCTTTTATTATTTAGGATTATTTCGTTCTTCATGCAATTCGTGATAGCAAAAATTGTTCAGTGGAAATTTAAAAATAAATTTTACTTATTAAATATGTTATCATGGATTTTCTTCAACATCAGCCTATTTCATTGCACGTGCCGTAGCCGTTTGTACTACCTCCCCCTATTCGGCGGTGGAAAATGTTTTATTGAAAGTTAATCCGGGAACAGATATATTGACTAAT
>WOGP01006162.1:0-12590 GCA_015342065.1 Leptinotarsa undecemlineata | reverse complement strand
CAAGTTCTATAAATGTTCGGAGGATTACCATTTCACATTCAGTTTGCTTGCAGGAGTTTTCACAATTAGTTTGAATGCAGGAGTTTTCGAGACAGCCAATTTAGGGTCGCTCACAAGAACTTGGAAAATCATATTCAGCGATGAGGCCTATTTTTGGATGAATGCGTACGTGTACAAACACAATTGTCGAATTTGGGACGACACCAATCCATATGAGATCCCTAAAAAGTCACTGTTTGGTGTGGCTTTTGGGTCGGCCACATTCGTCATATTCCATTGAAAACAACGTCAGCCACGTCATCACTGCCAACGGCGAGCACTATAGGCCGATGAGTTTCGGCTTCTGAGGGTTGTCGTTCGTAGGGGTGCGACAGCTGGTTAACGGAAAAACAGATTTTAAACAGAAACTCACTTTGTTTCATTTAAATTTAAAGATAGGAAGCGATTAATGAAATACCTTCTATATAGGCCAGTGGAAGAACCTATCAATTGGCAGAATCTAATCTGATGTTTCTTTATGAATGAAAGCAAATTTCGAAATTTTACCAACGCTCGCAATAAATAAAAAAAATTTCAAATTGTAAAAAATGCTTTAATAATAGCAGTTTTGTAAACTGATGTTTTGTAAACGCTACTAATAATATTCATTACCATACATTAAATTAGCAATCACTTAAGTTTTACAAAAATAGGGCGAAAAAAAGCTGCACGGCATAAACGCTCGTTTGCAACTTAGTTGCAACTTAGTTCTGTCATACGCATCTTCTGAATAATCCTGGTAGTGAATCATATCATATCACCGTTGATTTTTTTTAAACGATGACTTACGAGAAAAAATAAGAAGTTGATATGCTTCTTTAAACATTGTCATATGATAAAATAACTGCTCTTGGATTTGTTGGAACTTTTCAGGGACTACTCTCCACTGAATCACAAAAAAAAAAGATCAGATTTTCCTTATATCCTTCCATTTCATGACTCATTGCTTATATGCCTTTCGAGATTGATTCTTATGAATGGAACCGCACCCGTAGTATCAATCCAAAGAAAACGTACGGTTCTGATGTACCGGCACAAGACACAGTTTAATATTGAGTGTTGGTACAACTGAAAATGTGTTTTAATATTATTCGATATTCTGTTATAAATCTGAGGGCAATAATGAAAGTGAACCCTCCCCAAACACGGTTGGATAAAATAATCTGATAACAATGGAATGTGCGTGAGTTCGTGGGAGAATTCCGATTCGTTATTGATTTTATGATATCGAATTTCAAAATGTAGTCCAATTAGGTACCGAATGGGGTCGATCGAATCAAACGGTTTGCCGATATGAGCAAATTCCCTCGTTATGAAATAATTGGAATTTATGGCTACAAAAATCAGCTTCTTATGAAGAAGGTTTCTGGTTTTATACTTTCCCATCACTATACAAAGACAAGACAATTTCTGAATTAAGGCTGTTTGACAATGTTTCGTGTTATTTTATTAGTTCTGACTTCCATTGTCTAATATGATACAAATTGATATAAAATCCCTGAAAGAATTGTAACTAATCGCATTGGGAGCTTAGTTTATCTTTGATATCTAAGGATTATGGCTTCTGTCGATCCTTTAGATGAGGTCCTCCAGACAAGCCAGACAGGCTTGTCTGGCTATCAGTGGTGCTATCAGTACCACACCGTCAGCGGCCATGGAAATCTTTGTAGATCTATCTCCTCTCCATATTTTTCTGGAAAGAGAGGCTAGATAGACTGCACATAGACTTGTGCACATTGCCAATTGCACAAATCAATTAGTGCAACAAACTGTTGGTTGACACTGGAAGTCACAGCATTTTGAAAATGGCCTCTGACTTTATGCCCCCAACTGTCAACTACGACCTGCTTTATGAAGTACTGTTCCCGAGAAAATTTGAATAGATCCTCCAGGAGAAGGAAATATCAAGTGCAGATAGTTGTTGATTCACAGATGGATAAAAAAACACCTTCCGATTCTAGTGCAGGTGTTTATTAGTCGCAAACCCAGGACAGATATATCTACCTGCGTAGGAACTTATGTGACTGTATTCAAAGCGGAAATTTACACTATTGAATTTTATGGGGAGAGATTGGATAAATCCCACTTCATACACCAGTCAATAAAAACATTATCTGACAGTCAAGAGGCGTTGGAAGCTCTTGACTCCTACCAAGCAAGGTCTTAATTGGTAGCCAATTGCCAAAAACGACTCTCCTGGATAGGAAGACTTAACAGATTGTCTCTAGTCTGGATTTCTGGCCTGGAATGCAATGAAGCTGCTGACTCTCTTGCAAAGGAGGGTGCTGCAAGCGGCTTCATTGGAATAGAACCTGTCATTGGCATCGCTTTAGGATTTGCCAAACAAACAATGAACACCTGGATGGCAAGAAGAATCATGGACTTCTGGCAGAATCTTCCAGGATTGGCTCACTCTAAGGCGTTTATTCATCCTCCGAAGCTTGATACCAAAAAGTTGTTGGACTACAGTAGGGATGAACTACGATTTCTAACAGGCCTTCTTACATGTCACTGTCATTTGAATCATCATATGCAGACACTCGGACTGTCGGAAGACAATGTGTGTCGCCTCTGTTTGGAAAATGATGAAACAGCAGAGCATATACTTCGTGCCTGCCCCGCTGGGGACCGAATAAGGTTTTCAGAGTTCGACAGAGTCGTACTCTTACCATCTGACCTGAAAGACCACAGACCATACAAACTAATCGGCTTCGTTAAGAAGCTGGGTTTATTTGGTCGAGTGTGTATAGGTGTGAGCCACAAAAAACCTTTGCGGGTTGCGGTGAAGGATCGAATAGCCCCACTCTCTTCAGACCTAATCCTAACCTTTTTTTGGGACAGTTCCAGCCCTTTTTTTGGGACAGTTTAGTGGTTCAACCTAGCACCACTGATGAGACCTGGCGGATCATAAGTCTATCTTGCTGCTTTACAGTAAAAGCTACAGTAAAAGACAAAAGACGAATCTTGTTTGGCTGTCAATGTCTAAGCTTGGCTTTGCAACTGATCGCTTTGTGGGGAGCCACGTTTATCTTTGACATGCGACTACATTGCTGAGGCTTAGTACGCCTGCTTTATAAATTTGGTCCGTCCAGTAGAAGGGGGTATAGTACTTTGCTCTGAGGCAATTCCTGGTGATTTGAAATTTGATGGCCTTAATTGGAAAGTATTAGAACAATTTCATAACTGAATATCGAAACTCAACATGCCTGACTTCAAAGTTAAAAAAAAGTCAGATAACGCCATCAAATTTCAAATCACCAGGGATTGCCTCAGAGTGAAATACTATTCCCCTTTCTGTTGGGGGCGGAGACTAGACTCAAACTTATTTTGTCTACCGCCCACTTCGAGAATTAATTATTTTCTAGCCCTTGACTACATCTTAAGAATCACAATCGCAGTCATTATTTTAATAAATAAATTATGTATGTCGTGTGAAAATAAGACTTTCTGATGAGGGTAATGTAAAACACCATTTTGTGATATTAGGAACACTTTTATTCATGTTATTAAAGCAAACAGTTCAATTTGAATTTTAAAACTAATTTAATGTGAAAGATGAAGTTGATGATTTTTAATAAGTACTGGAATCGTTCTGCGAAATCACTGTGAAGGTTCTCCAAATGTTGGCAGTAAATAAGCAAGTCGACATTGTTGAAGATTATTGCTGACAAATTAGGGAAATTGCGAAACTCACGTCTGACAATATTATTCTTGTATAAGAGCAATTGGGGTACAAAAGCAGTAATGACATTTATTTTTGTAATCAAATTTAAGTCATCACCTTGAAGTTTGATATTTGATACGCAATATATATCTTTGAAGTGATGAGGTTGTCGTGCAATTCTTTGTCTTTGTTTTCCAAGAACTCTATTACAGAGTCGAATATATTGTAAATTTGAGTCAGACAGTTACCTCTTGATAACCAACGCATTTCTGTGTGAAATAGCAATCGGTAGACATCTTCATTATTAACAACACAAAGCTGATTAAATAATCTGTCATAGAAAGAGTTGTTTGGAATTTTATTTACTGCTTTGATGATATACTGCAGTAATTGAGAGAGGCGCTCACTCAAATTTCATTTTTTAAGTACGCTATGAAAGCCTTTGTGACGTCCTGTCATAGCCGGAGCGCTTATGTCTTTTTATCTGAATGCTGAATGTTTCCGACATAATTTTGTCTTTAAAAATGCCGAAGTAAAGAATTCAGCATTAAAAACTTGCTAATGACAGTACTTCACCTAGCTAGTCGCAAACTAGCTAGTTACCTAACTAAATGCACTTGTGTTCGTAATATCATTGAATGACATTACTGGCTGAGAGTCGTCTTGATTTCTTTCAGGAAGGAGCCTTGCTCCCGGACCCTTCAAACTGGTACATTACTGGCTGGATGGCGCGCGCGCTTTTATATGAGGCAGCACGCGGGCCTAGTACTTTCGAGAATGGAGACTAGAAACTTCTCGCTTCGCATTGAAGCTTACCGCCATCTATTGTACAGTTTGACAACTATCGGACAGGAAATGGTTACTGTCTAGTCAACTAGATGGCGTTACACGAGGAAACGCGCGTTAAGCGTAAAGGAGCGGTGAAGTTTGTGTTTAAAGCAAAAAAAGCATTATTGAATTAGCCATCGCTCCCCTAAACCGCTTCAACGCTCCCTCTGTGCCCTTTACTGCCCCCCTATAGGCCTCCGGCGCCCACAAGGGGGCGTTATCGCCCACTTTGAGAAAGACTAGACTAGACAGACCAATATCATACAGCAGGCTTGCCGTGTCTCAGCATTGTAGTCGCATGTCAAAGATAAATGTGGCTTCCCAAAGCGATCAGTTGAAAAGTCAAGCTTTGACATTTACTAATGTACCGTAGTCAATGAACATCCATCATATGGTTCAGTGGATGCTGGTGCAATAATGATTTAGGGGATTATCTGCTTCCAGACTGGATAGACTCATCAACAAGTGAAAACAGTGGCGAATGTTTTCGATTAGAAAAATGTTATTTTTCCAAGGAATTCAAGTAACGATGGTTCTTTTCAGTTTTGGTAATACAAAATATTTTGTTTTCAGTAAAGTTTCTCCTAACTACTACTCAGTTCATTCGAATATTTTAGTCAGACGTTTTGGAAGAATATACCCATCACTCTTAATAAAACTTTGCACATCCATCTTTCATAAAACATCGATCTGAAGACAGAATCGCGTTCTTCCTGTGACCTTCAGCCGAAGTTATTACGAACGTCTTATTTCGCTTTCAGTTTGCAGAAAATTCGTTTTATTTTAATTTGTATACGAACAGGTTGTAACTCGTGAAGCGAATATCAAGGAAGATGGTCGATAATAATGTTTTAAACTAGTTTAGTCGAGGAACTTACCCATGACAGTCATTAAGCAAATTATGGTGGAATGTATGCATATGAACGTCGCGTCGGTATGAAAATACTTTGTTGTCCGATTGGCTATTACGAGACATACAATGTCTAAGCCATATCAACTCCTTACATTTCATGCTAATAATTGAATACGAACAAACATATGGTATCGCATTTAAGACCGACTATGTTGTATTTTGAAATATACTAAATATACTACTTTTTCATTAGTAACTCCTTGTGGCTCGGCGTCGGTCTGCATTGGAACCACAAAAAGAAATGTAGGTACCGTCTTTCTGAACACTAGAGAAATTGTCGACTCAGATAAACCAGCTGTAGCCTGACATGCTCTCAGAAGATTCTCACATTATCGCATTCAAAGACACAGTAATAGTCGATATTACCCAAAAATTACTACCCAAGAGTATATAGGCAATAGAATTTCAAAAACACAGAGACAATTTCAATAGAAAAAGAGGCAATGATGGTTAGGTTAGGTCCAAAGTGAGAGGGTCTATTCAACCCTCCACCGCAACCCGTAAGGGTTTACTGTGGCTCACACCTATTCGACAAAATAAACCCAGCTACTTAACGAAGCAGATTAGTTCGTATGGTGAGTGGTGTTTTAGGTCAGATGGTAATAGTACGGCTCTGCCGAACTCTAAAAACATTATTCGGTCCCCAGCGGGGCGGGCACAAACTATATAGGTATAGGTATAATTGCTATTGCGAGTAGCATAAGGAGTAGAAGCAAAGTTAAACTTCGATTTATGTTTATGAATAAGGCAAACTGTCTCTAAGATAAAAAGTGCGATAACTGTTAAAATTTTATTGGCAGTGTACAAATTCCTGCACGATTCTCTGGGTTTGACTTTACAGAGACATCTCAGTACCCTCCTCTGTAATATCAATACAGAAGAGAAAAGGGATGAGTTGCATGCTCCTCAAAAAGGTATTTCATAACGTAGTCGAGATTCTATAAGTGCATGGTAAACGATCTTTGCGACATAGAAACCCAACTCATTTGAAACCACTCTAACTGCATAACATCCTGAGGAGATCTTACTCTTCACTTGTTTAAGGTGTTCATCAAATTTCAGCCTTATTTTCAATGAATACACCAAGGAAGTTTGTGTTTAATTTATTTTGTAATATGGCAGAGTCTAATGAAATGTCATCAAGTGAACATTTGAATGATATTATATTCGTTTTGATGCATTCAGAGAGAGTAAATTTGCATCGCACCATCTCTTCACCTTCTTCAAGTCGGAAGATATTATTTTATTTAGCTCCATTGAGTTTTTTTCCACAATATTGTAGCTAAGAGAAGCAACATCTCACTCCTGACTTTGTGGTTTAACGAATACAGAAATCCCACCTCAAAAGCAATCCGATTGATTCGGTCTTAATGGAAAGAAAAAATCACCAGTCTGTACCGGAAACTAATTATCATACGTTCTTTGGGAAAATTGAAGAATAAAAGGCATTCGAGAAGACCTAGAACTTTAATTAGTAATAAAGAAAGAAACGGAAGCTACAACTTTCCAACCCAACGGTGTCGAAACTATATTGCCACCCAAAAATCCACAAACCGGAAAAGCAATGCGCGGTATCGTGTCAGCTATTGGAGCTCCCACCTACCAAATAGCAATTGGAAACCTTGTCTATTGCGGAACCAGGTTGTAGTATGAAAGACTCTTTAGAGTCCAAACAACATACAAAAAACATGGTTCTGCAAGAAGGTGAGATTCTGGTTTCCTTTGATGTAAGTTCCTTATTTCCTAGCATCGCAACAGGAACGAACGGACATGGAAAATCCCTTGCCTACCTGGCAGACATGTTCATTAGTAAATTCGAAATGGAAACCAAAGAAAAGTCGAAGTATTTTCCTAGGATTTGGCTAAGGTATGTGGAAGACATTTTCGCGATATTCGATACAAAATAATCGAATATTGAGGACTTTGTTTCCTTTTTAAATAATAGATGTCCATCAATAACGTATGAGTTAGAAAATAAGGGGCAACTACCATTTCTGGATGTTTTGGTTATGAGGAGCCAATATGGAGGGTTAGAATACGATATATTTAGAAAAGAAACAAGCACGTATCCTGACGTATATCCCTGACAGTTCACATCACTGTGAACAGCACAAACGGGGTGAGTTGAATTTTTTAGTGCATCGTCTATTGACTTTCCCTCTTACACATGATAGGTTCACAAAAGAAAGAGGCACAAGACAGGAAATAGCAGCCACTAACGGTTTCTCGAGGGGTATTGTAGATGACATAATAAGGAAGAAGTTTAAGTTAAGAATAAACGATATCTCGACTTTCAGAAAGGACAAAAACCAAGATAAATACATCTCACTTCTATACCACCAATATACGAAGAACTTTGGAAAGATTTTTAAGGAACTAGATATGAAGGTGGTTTTTAAAACAAGTCATACACTACAGAGCCTTTTGGGAAGTCCAAAAGACAAAGTTGAGAATGCGGAAAAGTCTGGAATTTACGAAATTGAATGCGATGCAAAATATTGTGGGCAGACAAAAGGATCTATTGAAGTGAGACATAAGGAACACATAGCATACTTCAAATATGGAAGACCTGAAAAATCAGCAGACGCCCATCATATTTTGCAACAAAACCATTCCATAGACTTCATTTCACTAAGATTAGTTACACAAGTTAACAACAACTGGCAACTAGATGCCTCTGAGAGTGTGGAAATAAGTAAGTAAGTGAAAAATAAGTAATATTATGAATAACGATGACGTACCTATACCAAATAGCATACTATCTAGCTTGTTAAAATAATATTGTTGGGTTTACTGATTAACACATAAGGACACATGTAAAAATAAATTTAGATAGACATTATTGTGAAATTAATTTTATATAGCATTGTTGACAGTTAAACATATATTGTAAAATAATAGATAAGGCAAAATTATAAAATTAATTTAGGGTGGTATGCCTGTGTGGGTGGTACGCTTGTAAGTTTACCTGTTTAGCATAAATAACGTTAGCTTCGCGATAGTTACTTGTTTTATCTTTCTCTTGAAGATGATCACTTGGTGATCGAAACACGTGTCTAGGTGTTAAAAATAACGATTTGGTATTGGGAAAAAACCCCAGTAACAGAAAGAAAGAAATGTTTCATTTATTGATATCTCGTCTCAAAAAAATGGTAAGTTGAAATCTTAGTGAGGCAAAAGATGTACTCCTCAGGAACCTTCTTTGAACATTTTCTGAGATTACCGTTGGATATATAAAATTCAATGAAAAGTACAGTATGTTTTATGAACGCCACAACTTATTAGCTGTATTTTTCTGATCAATTACCTAATAACTGTTTTTGTCTCACTTAAGTGAACGGTCTTCGAATATAAAAATAACTCAATAACCTGCTTTATCTTCCTCTTGAAGTTTCTCCAGCGTCTTGATATGTTCCGCCACATACCCTGGTTTGTTGACTTCATCGAGGTACGATCCGTAAGCCGATATTATAGAAAGTCTCCCATCTGGAACCGTGGTCGTATTCTCTTCCACGGTCTGAGTGGCTTCATCTTTGTTTCTGTTGAATTTGGATCTCACGAATTTTGAAATTTTACGATTCTGGGACATTATCGCGAAATACATGATGTAGATTATCATCAGAGCCAATGCCTCGTACCAGAATATATTTTCGTCCCAACTGATGATCACTAAGGCTGACACCGAAACAGAGTAGAGGCAAACATCTCTTGTGATGGGCCACCAGTCAAGTTGAAGAGGCTGCAAGAAGGTAGGTGTGTGAGTTAATCGCTGACTGTTATGGGAATGCTATTATGAATGTGAACTTAGAAATATCTGTTATTAAGTGTTTCAAAATAATGAATGAGTTCACGTGATAACTATACTGCGCTCTGATTGGTTGGAAAATGAAAAGGATGGAAAGTGGGGGGGGCTCAAGCGATGCGTTATCTACTTCCTTTCGACAAATTCATTGCATGTAGTAAGGGAGCATACTTGAAGACCTGTTGTAAATCAAATCATATAGAAGAACAATTCGATGTCTTTATGAATGTCTTTATGAACATATCCCACTTCTGACACCATGTTGAAAGCCTTTTAAAACATCAATGAACGGAAACAAACTTTAATATCTTTCAGTTCTACTAACAGATATTGTACCTTCTAGTTGTAACTCTACTCTTGTTATCTGCCGCCATGACAACCACCCTAGCCTACTATTTATAATACAGGGTAATAAACATGCATATAATGATGCCAATCAAGTTAGGCGCATCAGGAGATGACCAAGACTTTTCATCTGTCTAGAAAAATAGGTTGTTCCAATGTGTGATATTGATTTCGAAATGATGAACTACGAATTTAAGATATGAAAACTCTCCTCAAAAAATATTTGTTGGTTACATCATTCTTTAAATAGAATTACTCACAAATGGTGCTGCCAAACTCCCAATAGCTGCTACACCTAGTCCATTGAACATAGAGGATCCTACAATTGTACCAATTCCAATATCTGATTCAGTTATGAAAGTTCCGATAATGTTTGTGAACAGTTCTGGAGTTGACGTTGCAATCGACATGAACGTTGCTGCTGCTACATCCTGAAGAAATTAACGTATATAAGTTGGATTACATGAGTAATAAAAGTAAAAAGGAACTTTTCAACTGAGCATTATACCTTTATGAATTGACGTGCGGTTTGGGCCCCAATTTTCAATTTGTTATATTGGTGAAACGGTAAGAATGTTTCCACAAAGAATGAAATAACATGGAATCAAAATACCAATTTCATATTTGTGAACAGTAGACTCGATATGTGAAACTCGATTGCTCATCTAACAGTTAGAGTATATTAGTTCTCCACTGTTGAATTTGTTTTCTGGTGTTGACATTTGGAAAAAAAACGCATGATTTCACAAAATGGCGGTACGAGACTCGAAGTAGTATCAAATACATATGTGACAATAGTCGTAATATTTGATAAATAAATAATAAAGTTCTGATGATGCCATTTAATGATTTACAACTTCAGTTAGGAATGAGATATTAATAGTTTATTTGGCTACATTATACATAGTTGCTCGTTTATATCAAGTAATTAATGACAATAAGATGTAAGTATTCACCCTAGTCACATCTCCTTGTTTCACACACGGTTTATATTCCTCAAATGAATAGAATAAATTATCAACTGAGGGGTATTCATTGATTTTT
This sequence comes from Leptinotarsa undecemlineata, assembly GCA_015342065.1. Lineage (NCBI taxonomy): Eukaryota > Metazoa > Arthropoda > Insecta > Coleoptera > Chrysomelidae > Leptinotarsa > Leptinotarsa undecemlineata. Next base: position 1,955 of record WOGP01006162.1, on the reverse strand, counting down.
TGGAACAAAACATCGGTTTCTAGTCTGTTCATAACATTATTCAGATTTATTTGCGGTTTCTACTGCAAGAGATTGAGGGGAAACATAAATTTCACGAGCATAGATCAAACTTTAACTGTAATATCTTCATTTTTATCAAAAACAATGCGTAAAGTCATTTATATAAATTCTAAATCACAGTGGCTCCAAAACAGGGCCCTGTGTTACACCAAATTTTACATCTGACTGAACCGTTGTTAGGAATAATTGATTGAAACATGTTTTTCAGATAGTATTTCATATAAATTAAAACCCTCTGATTCTGTAATAATTGATTTTTTTTGTGGTCTCAAGAAGAGTTCAACAAGGCTGAAAAGCTATTGTAGGTATTTTTCTGTAGAAATCTCAATATAAAGTCTTATTGAATAAATTTTTATACAATTTTTATGCTGACGGAGTTAATAGACTTATGTTAGGTTGGTAAAGGTGCACTGGTTTGAATAAATATTCAGGATTTTCTTTGTCTAAAATGATACAATATAATTCGAAATCTCTGAAGGAACAAATCAAATTGAATGAATGGCTGAAATTATCAATTGTATTAGGTAATGAAACCTAAAATGAAATTGCAATAAAATAAAAAGAAGCAAAAAATTGAAGATTGAAAAACTGGAAATAAAATTAAAAAATATTATAAACCAAGTTACTTCTCGACGTTTCTATTGCTAGTATCCACAATCAAATAATCAGTGTGACAGTTATATCTAATAATTCACCATTCTGGACCTCGGAGTGTGCTCGTACCTGCCTTGTTCATCTACTGATTCAAATTTCCCGCTGTACGCGCTGTAGCTTCTGATTGGTCTACTGAATGACGGTAAAAGTGGAGGAGAGGAGGTGGACTGAACTGGGCTTTGAAGTCTAAGACCCAGTTCGCACATAATGGACTTCTGAAAGAGACGAGGCGCAGATCTTTGTCCCTTTCATGTGAACTGGGCCTGAGTTTCAAATATCTCCAGAAAGAAGCGCCATAAGAAAACAGTTCGCGCAAAAAATGCAAGTTCTGTACTTCTGTATATTATTCAAAGTTATTTTCTTGTGAACCAACTTTCTGCTATATCATTCACGTCATTATTATCATAATTATCACAAATAATTCGGAAAATGCTGAAAATATTTTAGAAGCAATACTAACCGGGGATAAATTTAACACTTCACAAATTGTCTCCACGCATGGCAAGAAGTATTTGTCGCATACTACAGCAAGTAGAGAGAACCCATATACTCCTATAAGAAAGACCAAGATGAATCCGCCTTGCTTGACTTGGTCTTTCGAAAGAAAATCGGGGAAGTCGTCATCTGAGCAAGATTTGTTCTGGTTAGTGTCGTTTTCCCTAGAAAGTAAATAACGTTTTTATAACATTGAAGAGACTGCGTGAAAGACAATCAAAATTAATTGATTTTATTTCTTCAAAGTGCAGATACCAGAGATCAAAAGCGTTGCATTCATAGCCAATACGCACTGTTTCGACCCGGTGAAGGCTTCATCGGTGGAGTATGTATTTTATTCGCGTTGTGGTTTGTTTCGCAGAATTTCTCAAAAGCATTTCTAACACATTGTTCTAATTTATCCCAAAGATATTTCAGTAGTCTGAGTATCTAATATTCAAAAATCTTGAATTAGTAAGTAAAGTACTTTCTGATGTATTAATGCATTTGAATAATCTCGGACTCGGTCAATGATGATGAATGCTCTTTAATAAAATTATTTGATTCACTTTTGCAAAGAGTGGACTTGTATTATCTACAGGGTTATTCAAATTCGTTTCTGTACATGGGAATCTCGTAAACGATAAGAGATAGAGTGTCGGTTAAATTGTGGCAAAGTTGTGTATTTTAGAGACCTATTCAATGATGTGACTGAAAGATTATAGCTCTTTTGGTTCTGGAGATATATAGGAAAATACAAAAAATCC
>WOGP01006161.1:0-12590 GCA_015342065.1 Leptinotarsa undecemlineata | reverse complement strand
TAAACAAATAATAAGACAAAAAGTTACATTGGAAATAAATTTTAGAGGTTGCGTTTTCCACCCCTTACAACCATGGGGTAAACCAAATAAATTTCTGGCTAAGTGCCTCTTTGGTAGTACAAAACGTCAGGTTGATTTCAATATTGTAACTATTTTAGTGCTTTTGAAAAAAATTGGTATACAAATTTTATGTACCTCCTTTAAGGGGCTGTATCTTAACAAGGAATGCTCCAATGAAATTGCTTTATATAAAAGATCCTATCTATTTTTCGATGAGGAATCACCTCCTTGAATGTTTTACACTCATTTAGTTACACCTTGTTTATGAATAGTAGTGGCGCCTACGGCGCCACAACTTCGACAATTGCGGAACTAGCCAAATGTTACATCTATGCTCAATTCAATCCCTGAAGAGACGGGATGGAATCAAAGGATGCAATCTTGCCAAGATCAAATTGGGCGACCTTGGGAAGCTGGCGCCGAAAAAAATATGACTGGGAAAAATCTACGCTCAACAGTAAGATTTCTGACTGGCCACTGTCAACTAAGGAAACGCATCTATAATATGGGGCTAGTAGACACACCTCTATGCAGGATGTGTGAACAGATGAGACTGTCCGGCATGTCATATGCGAGTGTCCAGAGTTATCGTCAATAAGAGAGTGTGTGTTCGGCGAGTCTTGGCCGATTTGAAGGAGATGTATCCCAGTGAACTGTCCACCTTCCTGGAAAGGACAAAATGGACGATGACTAGGAGGACAACTTCTCGGGAGGTTGTACAATGGGTCACATGTGGCCTCAGTGCTGTGGGCTTACCCTCACCCTCCCTACTCTACAGATACAGATATGAATAGTAGAATAATTATGTGAGTTACTTTATTTCTTGAAATTCCTTTTTTATCCACATGTTTTCCTCCAGTGATATTTTAAAGCAGACTAAAATTAGTCGAAGTTACCATGTTTGTGTGGAGCATTGAGACTTGACAATTCATATTTCTCCTACCTCACTTATAAATACTTGGCATATTCTCAATTCTTCAAAAATTGAGAGCAGTAAAAAATGATGGCAGAATTGAAAAACAAGTTTTATGAAAATGGAAAGTGAACCTATATGTTCATCTACAGAGGTTGAAAAAATAGTCAAAGAGCTGAATGAAATCATTAAGAAGTAGATTACACTAGATAACAATCTGTAACTATTACTAAATGGTTAAGAAATATAGCAATCGCATCTGAAACAGATCCAAACATTTCTGTTTCTCTTTATTTCTCAAATTTTCGAAGGTTATACGATTTTAATCAGAATTTATCCTAGAATCTATTAATCTCCAAGTAAACAATTTTTTGGCACGTCTGTGATAAAATATCTATCCTGCCAAATGCACACATATTCGAAACAAGTTCTCTCGAAACTTCCGAAACTCTATTAATAATCTGAGTCCGAAACTTACTAAAGTAGTATCATTTTGACAAAGATTCACTTTTTTTAAATAACTTTCGAAAACTAGTAGAGAAATGGTTTTCAATTATTCAATTTGGATAAAGTTGTGGAAGTGACCGCGTTGGTAGTGCGCCCGACTCACGATCGGAAGGCTGTGGGTTCGATTCCCGCCTCGACCAGATATTTTCCTCGAGAGAATTTGTCTGGTTGAAGCTGGAATGATTCTGCAACCGTGTTAGAAATCACACATTAATAGGTAAGATCTCGTTATTCATTAGCTCGCACAAGTTTCTCAATTTCTGAGAGTTGTCGTTCATATATGGACAACAGCTGATTAACAGAAAAACAGATTTTAACAAAAAATTTATTCAATAAATGGATTACAATAATATTCACATTCAGCTACCATTAATACTGAAAAGGAAATAATACAAACCATGTGATGTGACGAAGGTTTTGTAACTGCAGAAAGTTCTCATATTTTTCCTATTTGCGGTTTATGACTCGGATCATCCACAGGTCCCGAAATTCCTTTTAAAAAATCCTCCCCTTCAAGATGGACAGACCTTGGGTACATTTTTCTCAATCTAATGAGGGCCTAAATGATGGTCAATAAGCAACTATCTTCGTTAGGAAGATAGGCGAAACAAATTAATATCATTGGAAGTGTATCTCTTGTGACACATTTTAGGAATACGTCATCCCGTAATTGTAGAGTACTAACTGCATCCAGTAGTCAGGAGACGCTTTCCTGATCCATCTAAGTATCCTGTAACTATCCATGCCAAAATGTGCAACTCTGGAATCTGCATTGGTCAATATTGACCCACCCAAATGATAATTCCTGTGAGTAAGTGAAGAGGTCGCACTACCTAGCCTCCTATGTTTCCCAACAGGAACAAGAGTTGAACCACTGAAAAGCTCATTTTTGCAATTCGACGTCAGAAGGATGGCAGTTGTAGTCATTTAGTCAAAATCTACCCCCACTGCAGACTCAGGGTCTTAATCTTTGGTTACTTCATCGCTACATAAATGATCTCACGAGTAGCTAGAGAAAGTAGGTCCAACACGGCAGAGTCTCGCATTACCGTGACTAATCTTCAAAACGGGGGTACCCATTATCTCGAAGGTTCCGTTAGTGACACTGATTGGGCTAAGAGTCATCATTCTGGCACAAAGTCACACACCCCAGTGACTCGATTCGCGACAATACTATTGGACCCAGACTTGTTCTCCTATGAAAAAAAAAGTGTTTTCATATCTCTAATGACATATGGAAACGTTTACCTTTAGAATCAATCGGAGAAGTGCACTTTGCACTAGCGTACATCCATATGATTTGACATGTTCCTAAGGGTTCTACTACACGATGCATAATCTTGTAATTGGTGGATATAAGCGTTACTACGTGGTAGGAGATCAACATGAAACATGAGAAAGGAAAATTTCTATGTTTATTATCACTTTTATTTGCAACAAACGTTCTCAACAGGAACAAAGGTTGAAGAACTGAAAGGCTTATTCATTGTATTAGTTTTAAATTGTCCTTATAGGACGAAACTGCACTAACGCGAGTTACAAGTGATAGTATTGGATATTGTGATTATTAGTGGCACAAAATATCCTATGTCGTTTTTTATATTCGTATTTGGTTTGATTTTGTGAGAATTTCGTTCAGAATTGAAAGGTCTTCAGTTTTTGACATTTGTGTGTCTGAACATAAATCGACTGCAAATATTATTACTGTGACTATTGTATCTGCCTTTCCTATTGAAATAAGGATTTGTGAATAATTCGTGGATAATTTCGGATATCAGAATTATTAATGAAAATATTAATTTAAAAAATGGGAACAAAATTGGAATGAATTTTAAAGAATTTAACAACTCTAGTATGTAGTGAAAACAAATTGTGACCTGAATTAAACAATAAGTCGAATGACAAAAAAATTTAAATAATAAAATCAAAGAATAATATATTGAAACCGAACGAAGATGGAAAAACAATGAAACATTGAAAAAATGGAAGGGGTTATATTTTTAGAAGTGATTAATTTTTGTTTTTCGAAAAAAATATTGAGAAAAGCCTAGTATTTTGAGATAATGCTTGCAACCGTTGATTGGAATTGATTCGTGAACTTCGTTTTTCACTAAAATAACTATAATCTCTTCCTAAAACAACTAATAGAAAATTAAAAACCATAACAAACTGAAGATTCAAATTTTTCAACTTTTCTCCATTCTTTTTCTCCTACATATTCAACAACAGAAATCCCAAATTTCAAGAAATTCCCTGTAATGTGATCATTAGATTATCAATATGCAGGTATCTATTCTGAAAAAAAAAATCTATGGGATTATCTATTTCATTTTGCATAGGACTATTTGTGTGTGAATATGAAACCCTATGAGTACCTATAGGCACAGAATGTTGATAATTGAGACCTAAGATGAGGCATCATTCAGATGGTAATGTATATTAGTACCTATAGGGGTGATATATAATGGGAATGTAATGAATCGTTGTTAGTTTATTGTATAAGTTTGAAAATGTCCGTATAGGACGAAACTGCAGTAACGTTAGTTACAAATAAAAGTGGTAAAAAACATAGAAAGTTTCATTTCTCTTTTCTTCATTATGATTTCCTACCACATAGTAACGGCCACATCCATCAATTTATTGAATTAAATCTAGTTAGTTTTGAAAATGGTGTATAATAACCGAAACTAGTCAAAAATATAACTATAGAAAAAAATAGATAAAAGTGTGTTTATATAGAATATCCTCATTTTTAAAATATTATTACCACTTAATTTGTCAATAATTCAAAAAAGTTAGTTATATTGGGATATGGGTAAAAAATAACTGTTAATGTATTTGAAGAAGTTATAAGTTTAAATAATTTTATAATATTATTATTATACTATTACTATATTTAAATAATTATAATTAATGAATCTTCTATGATTCCTTGGTTCACGCGAATATTTTGAATTTAAATTGAAAGGAGAGATATATTGAGGAGAAATACGTTTTTGGAAAATAAATCTTTTTGGCTTTCTTTTTCTCCATCTTCATACGAAACTTCGAAAAAAAGGAAGGAAGCAATCCATTGTAAATTGTAGAAAAACTCATATAAAATCACTCCTGCCAGTAAATTTTCATTCAGAATATTTCCGTAGATATGCTGACAGGAAAGTTATATAAATATATTATGTAAATATTATATAAATAATTATAATTAATATATTTTTTTTAAAAATAACGGTACTTATAGAATGTTGAAATTATAATGGAAATATAAGTGGAGTGAAAATGTGTATGTTATACCAATTAAGTTGATATCGACAGAAATGATCTTCAACATATTTGGAACATTTTTCGTTATTGGTATCTATTTTATATATCACCTTACATAAATTGCTAATTATTTATCCAATAATTTTTAGATTTTGTTTGAAATTTCCCACCTAAAACAAATGCGTCATTGTAAATGAAAGCTAGCGTTGTTTATCTGTTGACAGTTACCTACTCACCAAAGTTTCAGCCATTTTGGTCGCGCAGTCGTAGCCGTCAGACCTTGGGGGACAATGAAGATTCGGGACGTCCAATAACAGCAATTACCAACGAAAACATCGCCAAAGTTCACCAAATGGTGCTAGACGACCAGCGAATTAAAGTGAGAGAGATGGCAGAGGTTATAAACATATCGAAAGAACGTGTTTGTCACTTATTAAATCAACATTTAGGTATGAGAAAGACGTCCGTTGGGTGCCGCGTTTGCTCACGTTATACCAGAAACGTGTTCGAAGAACATTACCAAAACTCTGTTGGCACAGTTTAGGCTCAATAAATCCGAGTTTTAGCTCCGATTGATTACTATAGATGGAACTTGGATATACCATCATACGCCCAAAACAACAGACCAAACTGTGGTCTACAAAAAGGAAAAACCATTGCAAGATCATACTAGGCATCATCGCTTGAGGAGCTGGAGGCAGAACATGCGGAAAAAGGGTCACATTTGCCATTTGAAAAAGAAAATCCTGTTTTACCAAGACAACAACGCACTGTTTCACACCTCAGCGGTTGCCATGGCAAAACTCCACGAATAATGGTTAGAACTGCTCGATCGACCGACTTACACACTAGATCTATTCTCATGCGACTTCTTTTTGTTTTCTCATATAGAAAAATTGCGCTTGTGGACAGAGATTGTCGTCAAATGAAGAGGCAGTCACCTTTGCGTATAATTATTTTGCAGAGAAAAATTCCGAGTACTGTTTGGACGGGTTACAGAGATGGGAACGTCACAGGGAGATGTGTATAGAGTTGAAAGGAGACTATGTTAAAAATGAAAAAAAAACTGAAAAAAGTGTCTTTGTTAGGGCGAAAACTTTTCAAACCAACCACGTACAGACCGTTTTTTAAGCTAATACCACTATTGTTATCTCGGAAACTGACTTACAAGATCAGTTGAATTGGATAAAAGTTTCCTATTCTGGGGAACTAGGACAATCTTTTTTCAGATCGAGGATATCAGTTGTTGTTTTTGAAATATTCGCCAAAAACTAGAATTGTCGGAGTGTTATTTCCATTTCAAATAGTATAAAAAAAAGTCAAAGGAACTTCCAATACTGTTTTATATTTGTTAAAATCTGATATAACCCAATTTGCAATGCGACGTTTCGATCATTAGCAATAATAATCAACTTATATTTTTTAAATACGGACCTCTAGTTTTTTTCATCAATTTTTGTAGCCACTGTAATAACAAATTCAATCAACTCTTGGTAAGTTGGCTATGTAAGCTATCAGACCTTTGATATTATCTTTCTTATAAGAATACTTTCTGGAACCATATTATTTCGTCATTCGTATTAGTGACGCCATACTCCTATTTCAGTTTTTGAAACCAAACATTTCTATATACATTGTAAACTTATATTTTATTGTTCCAAAGCGTGTTTGCATGTATCGCAGTTTACAAATAACCCTCTTGCATGGAAGGATATTTGACCAACCTAAATCTTTTCTTGTCTAAATTTTTCAAACTACTTGCCTTTTTTTATTCAGACAAACAGGTAGCGAGGTATTATCCTATTTAAATCGGCATCATTAAAGAAACTATTTTTGATACATTAAAATGAAATTTTCATATCATTGAATCGGTACACCGCTCAAAGTAGGTGTTTATACGGCCAGTTTTATGATGCTGAACTTCTTTCCAGAAGGTTTAGTGTTATTAAACCATATTGACAACGGTTGTTAGATTGTTAGAAGTCCATCTTTAAGATGGCGACTACGTGGCTACGAATACACCAAAAAATACTGCTCAATATAATTTTTAGAAAACTTGATAACTGTCCTATGCTACTCTCTGTTTAACTATTTTCAATTTTGACGAAAATTTTCAGAAGTATTCAATAGAAAAGTAAAGTAAACTCATTTCAAACATAAACTAAACAATTTTTCTCAGCCAAAAACATAATCGAAAAGTTATATTTCTGTGACTCTGACACTTTGGTATACTCTTTATTGAGACTTCCTAAAATGGTATCGGATTCCATTCTATCCTACCTTCTGACAGTCTATCAGTCGATCAACGGCAGATATTTGTCATCAAATTCTTCAGTTACAAGAAGATATAAACTTCATAGAGGTATAAAGATGAATTTGTCATTTGGATAAATTGAAGTTTGTCTTTTTAAAAAATCACTGTTGGGTCGGCGTTTCTCCTTCACTTCTCTCTATCTAGTTGATTGAAAATATTAACGATATATGATACACAATTTATAATTGTTTATCAGTTTGAATGATATATGCAACTTCTCTATTTCATCTATCATTTGTATTGAACATACCTACCTACATTTCAGGAGTGTTGAGAGTAGTCTTATTATCAATTCCAATTCCTTCTCGTATTATTTGAAAAGCATTTGTCCAGTTTTGTATTTGAAACAAATAAATTTTAAGTTAGTTTTTGTCTCATTATCGGACTATTTCTATTATGTGGCATCAGTCAGAATCGTTATCTTTCTAATTATTTGTTTTATGAGATGGCCAAGCACATCGTCGTTACTTGAAAAAAATTTTTACTCTGTTCATTAGCCTCGTGTTCTTGGTAGGTTATCTTAATAACTTCCCAAGCCACCAATAGAGAGATTTATGAATATTCGCATTCTCATTAGCTACGTATTGTAGTAAAATCAACCCACTTTTATTTTCATTCATTATTATCCAGAACAAAGTACATAAAGTAGATCTAAATTACGATAGATAAGAAAAGACGGTGTATATGCTAAAACCACTTCATACTGTATTCATCTAATCTGCTTATTTTCTTTATCTGTGTATAGGTTTACTTGTGATGCACTGTTCGGAACCTTTGGTTTAGTAATGCATATTACATGAGTTTTTTCCAACACCAAACCATGATTTTAACACATCGATATGTGTTTCGTTCACCAAGTGATCATCTTCAAGATCAAGTTTGATTTCCTCTTGATTCCTAACATGGTTGCAGAATCATCCGAGCTTCAACTAGATAAATTCTATCTTGAAAAATATCTGGTCGAGGCAGGAATCGAACCCACGACCTTCCGATCGTGAGTCGGGCGCACTACCACCGCGGCCAATGACACAATTGGCATAATTGGCACAATTGGTTATTGAACATTCTATAATGTGACAAAATGGTTATGGCTTTCGCGGCAGATGTTTTCAACGTCGCTATTTCCCAGGATTCAAGGCTTTCAATCCTGGAAAATAGTGACATTGATTCCATAATGTTCCGGTGTGTTTTTAATATTATGGAGTACGCTCGAATACTCTGAATTGTTCTAAAATTTTCTAGAAGTTGAATATTCTATCCCTTATATCATTGATGGCACGCTTTCTTCACGGATGGAGTATAGAGAGCTGCCACAACATGTAACTCCATTGATCTGCGATTCCAGACTATTCTCGAACATACAGTATTGTCCTGGAATGTTATGATCTTTTTTCGAATACTTTCAGTCATTATATCTTCAAATGCAAACTTTTCAGGTCAGAACGGGATTCTTATTTATGGACAAACTGATGTGACATTATGACAGAAAAAAATGTAGGCATATATGTTCTACTACCCGTACGAAATCCGATCAAATTGTTTCATGTAGTTATATTCTGGCCAGATCATAACTGATTGGAATGGTGCTAAAATATCTTCGTCAAAAATCCAATACTTAATTGAAAATGAACACAACTATTTGCTTAGCAATGATGGATATCACAGACATCCACAATTAAAATCAATTTATCAGTTTCATTATACATTGATGGTGAAAATGACAATGCCCATTATATGATTAAATATTTGATGAATGGCGTGTGAATCCATGCCCCATTTCCATACGTTGTGCATGAGAATTTATTTTGATATAATGTTACCCATACGAAATCCAAAGAATGTTGCTGAACCTAATAATTAATACAATAATTATGATATATCGCTGTTGTTTTCTTCATATGTATTCATTATATATTACCAACCACCAAAAAGTCTGGCGGTTCGTTATATAATTTTTGTTATTACAAAATGTCTTCTACTTCTTAGAAGATATCGTCCTTTCAGTTAAACGAACAATACTTTCAATAAACACTCTTTTCATTTATTAACAATAATGATCTTTATTGAATCTGGACTCTTATGCAACAGCATTATTTATTAAATTTGGGAAAAACTGTATTCGTTTCTCGTATGGTATTCATATATAAATTTCTGCCAAATATGAGAAATCTGGTTGTTTGAGTCTTGAAAAAAATTTGAAAGCTCCAACTTCTTAAGTTTGTCTCTCGAAAAAAATTATCTCAGAATCTACTACATTTAGATATAGATATAGAAAGTTTTGTTATAATTCATCGTAGATGGGGCCGTAGTGAAAAGAAAAACTAGGGAGGAAGGGTGTCGAAATTTTCCCAACCGCACCAGCAAAATTTCCCAACTTTCGAAAAAATGAAAGCCGAGTGATTAGTTACTACTATAATATATTAATGTTCTTACTTAGGTATCCAAAGATTGGCTGAAAGCTTATACTCGTTAGGGTATGCACAAACAAAAATAAATGTTGGTAATTATAAAACTAATAATGGGAATTATTCTACTTTGGACCAAGGTCCTTGGTCTTCCACCATATCCACCATGTATAGGAATATTCAATACAAATTAAAGGAAACAACACTTAAATAATGTTGTGCTTTTCCACTTTTCCACAACTTTTCCAAGTCGACAAAATAGCGAAAAGTTGGGAATTTTGTAAAATTGTCACTTAAAAATTTGTGGACTGTTTAGGACTGTTCTTTTACTTGGGAGAAATTAAACTTTTTTGAAGTTTTCAAACAACTCAGAATTTCAAAGTATGGGATCTCCAAGTTATGCTTGTTGGGAAATCCCAACCTTCTCCTGGTCCTTTCCCTTTTCTTATCACCTCTCCATTTCTTTTCTTTCATTTTCATTTTTTTTTATTTTCATTTATTTTTCTACTATTATTTTTTTCTATCTTCACGGCCCAAAATTTCCCAACTTTTTCCCAAGTCGGATAAGCAGGGGGGGAGGCTCCCCCCCATGACGATGGCCCTGATCGTAGATGAAAATAATTGAAAATATGTTTCATCTAGCTTTACGGGACTGCCTCATCACTCGTATAGATACATCACCTTCGAATCATAGAGAAATTCAAGCACACACAACCAAAACATTTATTATAGCAAGTTTCGCTTCTGCTTGCTTCAAAGGTATATTCAAAATTCCGTTCAGCGATTAGAATCTGTTCAGCGTAAGTGCTTGAAATTAATGTTTTAAGTGCAATGGATTCTATCCAGTTAGGGGCACTGACCAGAATATTTTATTCAACACATTCAAGTTACAAGCCCTAGCAGATAGATGAAAATGCATCGCAATAATGTTTCCAGTTGAACCTTTTGAATAACGAAATTGATTGTAGTAACTTGTTGAGACAAAATGAGTTTTTTGTACCTAGATCGCCATCCAGACATACATCCAGATTACTTTCTAAAATATGAATCCTAGGAGAAATTTATTGAAAAAGTCGTCGATATTTGTAATGTGTGAGTTGTTCAATAAAGTGTCAGACCTGTGCGATGTACTTCATGATAGCAAACAGTTTATTTTAAGAAATATTGACAATTCAATGTTATGATTGTCATCCATTTTCTTTTTGTCATGTGAATATTTTTAAACTATATCTACTCTCTAATTCGTCTCTAAGTCGAAACGAACGAAATTGACTTCTGTTATCGCGCTAAAAGGGGAAATAATAGAGGTGAACCCTAAACAATTATCCTAAGGTTTGTATCTAGCCTGAAAAAAGAAGAGTTTATGAAAACAAGAAGAGTAAAACATCCCTTGAATATTGGAGACGTCTATCCGAATATCAAAGGCGTTGACGCCAATCTCCCAATTTATATAAATGAAGCGCTTACCGGGCAAAACAAGACTTTGTTTGGCAAATGTAGATAATTCAAAAAGAAGAACAAGGTAAAATTTTTATGGGTGAGGAATGGTAACATTTTCATGAGGCAGTCCGAAAACTCCTGTATATTTTTAATAAAATATTAATCAAATTTAAACGATGTGCATTAAACATTATTACAAAAAATTGAATGTTTATTATGAAAACGTGCAAGGATTGAATTCGAAAATCAACGAGTTCATTTTGAGTTTCTGTACTGCAAATTATGATGTCATAATATTAACTGAGACGTGGCTGTCCCCCAGTGTTTTTGATGGGGAACTCTTTATTTATAATAATTACAAGGTGATTAGGAGAGACAGAAATTTTTGTGATACGGGAAAGAAGAGAGGAGGAGGAACACTAATAGCCGTTAGAAAATATTATGAATGTCAACAATCATTATATTCCTGCAATGATAGTAATGTTGAGGATTTATGGGTTAAATTGCATTTTTATGGTAGCAATATTTCCATTTATGCATTGTATGTACTCGATAGTATGAACATCGTCCATAGATATTCTAATAAGTCCGCTCACTCTCAGCAGCGACCCAAATCATCACCCTCCGTCCTCGCGCGTCCCTTGCCTGGCCGGTCGGTCGTCAGTGCCCGTCTGACGGGAGAGCCAGTTTAACAGAGTGTCTCCGATTGAACAGTTCGCATCGTTCCGGCCAGTTATACTTAGTGCGTGAAATAAACATTCTATTGGAACTTTTATTCTTGTAGTTATTTGAACATTTTTTATTGTTGTGATGACTTCTCACCGTACCTATTGCAGTGTGGATTCTTGTGATAGTTTACGTGAAAATATTTCATTTTTTCGATTCCCCAAAGATGCCACAAGGTAATAAATTCATCAAATACATAATGTCAGTTATAGGTCAAAAATGTTTCGGTAGTAATGTGCGAATGAGAGGTCAAGATTGAGTAAATTTGGTACAATTCAATTGACAGTAAAAATGTAAAAAGAGACATGAACAACAATTTTAAAAATGTAGGAAACGGTAGAACCCAATCTCTGGTTTCTTGTCTATAAGAATAAAAATAAAAGGACATTTACATAAAAATTCCCAGTTTTCGATACTGAAATATACAGAAGTATATTTCATTGTGTGAGCGACAAATGAAAATAAAATTAGGAACTCACTCACTTCCTGCACTCAAATAGAGTTTTCATTTATTTTTATTTTGATAGACAAGAAAACCAGAAATTTGTGAGTTCAACCGTTTCCTACAGTTCTTAATTTTTGTTTTTTTTTTACATTTTTACTGTCAATTGAATTGTACCAAACTAATGTACTCAATCTTGACCTCTCATTCGCAGAAGTGATTCTTGGCGCAAATTTCAATAATTTTTTACCTTGTGTGTATTTATATCTGTTTAACTGTAACTTTGTAGTGCCCTGAAGATGACTTTGTAAAAGTCGAAACGGCAACGAAATAATAGTAAATTCAGTTATTCGACCTAACTCCAACCAACCCCCAGCTAAATATTTGAAATGTGTCTAAATATATATGCCAAAGTACTGAATAGATTATAATTATACTATTAGGGTATACTCAAGAAAACAACAAATCACCATTTAATTAGGTAATATGTAAATAAAGATTATTCATCTTCATTTTCTCTTT
>WOGP01006160.1:0-12592 GCA_015342065.1 Leptinotarsa undecemlineata | reverse complement strand
ATATGCCTTGAAACGTTCAAATCATAAATTCATTCGTCCAATAGAATATCGGGTTCAAACAAAATACAGGGCGTCTTCCCAAAAGGCGCACTGTTACAATACTCTCTCCTTTGAAAAAAGTCCAAGGCTACATCTTGCCTTGACTTTTTCCCAAAATAAGTGAGTGGGACCGGTATTTGCAATAACATCACGAAATATCGCGACTGACTTAGGCGAGGATATCTGTTTTTGAAATGAATTATTATTTTCTATGAGTTAAATGAAAATTTTCGTCACTATCGCAATGGCAGTTATTACAGCACTATTGTTTGATCGTCTGCCTATGCATTGATTTAACCTCAAAGTCAAAGTCAAAATATGCTTTATTGTCTTAAGATTAACATCTTATTGACAAAGCTTTGTTGAAATAATTCGAGAAACAAATTCACACATAGTAGCTGTCGCTACTTGTCAAGTTATAATTATTCGAGTAATGTTCTCGAAAACTATACACTATAAAATAATATACATTGTCAGGTAGTCGTTGAATAAAATTTCAGGTAGTTATTGAACATATCGAGTGGTCCAACAAAAAGTACGCACCTTGCTTTTCTCCTTTTTTTGTAACTTAACGCAAAAATTCTCGGACAGGTCAGTTTTGCTTTTGAGGGGGACACATTTTAGATGTATTTTTCTACCTGTGCCTTCATCACCCTAGCGAGGGTGAGTAACAACCCTAAAATTTTAAGTGGAAAGTGGAGTCAAGTGATATATCATTTGAAACGGCATAAAATTCTCTTTCCAATGATGCCTAACAGTTAATTTTTCCTTCGTCAGAATAATTAGTCGTTTTAACAATTTGACTACGCTCCGATAAATAAGATTCAAACCAATTGAGACTCACACCTCTTATACCATACTGTTGTAATTTCCGAAGCAGTGTACCATGACTAACACAGTCAAACGCTTTCGATATGTCACAGAACACAGCAGCTGCAATCTCTTCATCATTTAATTTGTTATATAGACTGTACAATAACGAAAAATGACATCATGAGTGTTTTTTCTACTTTGGAATCCAAACTGACATTTGTTTAATGTCTGGTTTCTCTCGAGAAACAAGCATATCTTGTTGAATCTGCCATTTCAACTGAATGTACTAACTTTTGTTCATCCATTTATAGCAGAAAAGACCAATCTAGAATTATTAGTATTTATAGATTATTTTAATAAACGATAACCCAAAATACGTTTGCCACGCACTTCAAAACTGTTTATATTGAATCCGAAAGCGATTCCCCAGAAACATGTTCCCCAGATTCATCGTTTAGGATTGTATTGATACAATCGTGTTAGGAGTCACATGTTAAAAGATAAAACTTTGTTAATCCTTAGCTCACACAAGTTTCGACTTCTGAGGGTTGTCGTTCTTAGAGGTACGACAGCTGGTTAACGGAAAAACATGTTTTTAAACGTTATGTATATCACTTCAATTCATTTTCAACCCTGCTCAAGGTGCGAAGAAGAAAAAAGAAGATCCTAGTCCAGTTTTTAAATAACCAACCATATACTGTGCAATTTTTCTATGTTGATTGAAATTTGCATTCAGGACATCAAATTTCACGGACTCCTTAACAGTATTTTTCAAGTCATATCTGTTTAATAAAAATCAGTTTGTTGAAAACGAGTCATTCAAATTCCTAGTTAGTCTGTTAACTTAGGTGTGCCACAGAGTCCTAACTTGCGCCCCTTGTTATTTATATTTTTTATAATATAACAAACCATAAATATTCCAAATTTGAATTTATGCTAACGATTTTACAGCAACATTTGATTCATAATAATTAGTGTGCTTACGAAACAAGTTGTATTTGAATGTACTTCTTATCTTTCTCATAGACACATTCACCAATCTGGTTCCAAACCAAAGATTTTGGTACCCCCACATATATCCATAGTCACTTTGGAAATAATCCTCGAAAAAATGTCAAAATTTCAGTTATCATTCTGTCTGTAGTCATCTTTTTTAGCAACAGTGTATCTCTTGAAAAAATAGATATATCGACCTAATGTGAATAGCAAATTTCCGACTTGTTTAAAAAGTAAACTGCTTCACATCAGTGCATCATTACTGTATTCACAATATTCTACTTGAACGGAAGTATAGTTGAATCCAATTTGTATCAAAATAATGAGACAAATAGATTCTTTGAAGTTTCAAGAAAATCTAGAATATCGATGAATTGACTGTCATCCTTGGATATATTTCTTAAAGATCTTTATCATGATTGAAATTTTTATGTCGGCTAAGATGGAGCATCTAAATTAAAAGGGTAGGTTGCCATTTCTGTACCCTGGGGTACACCCAGCTTTATGATCAGGAAATTGGAGTGAAAGCAGTCAATGGTCACCTGCAAGAAACCATCTTCAAGACAGCTAGCTCTATAGCCAAAAACAAAAACCGTCAATCAAGTGAAAGTTGAGTTGATATCCCCTCAAGACAAACATTCCCAAAGGAACCATACCCGAAGGGAATGTTGAAGACAAAATGGAAGCAAAAAACAAAAGAGCTGGCTCTAGAGCCACAAACAAACACCGTCATGATAGGAATAAAGTGGAATTTCAGTTGGTAAACCCTCAGGATAACCATTCCTAAAGGAAACATATCCAAAGGGAATATTGAAGGTAAAATTGTGTAAATTGGAGGCAAAGTGGAAGCAAAATGGAACCCTAGGCTATATCAACTTTTATGATGAGGATATTCCAGTGAAATCAGTGGATGGTCACTTGAAAAGAACCATCTTTGGCTCCACTGCCAAAAAAACTGTCATGATACGAATGAAAAGGAAGTATACTTGCTAAATTTTCAGACAAACATTCTCAAAGGAAACATACCTTAAGGGAAGATTGAAGGCAAAATGGAGGCAAAGTAGTAGCAAATTGGAGGCAAAATGGAACCTTTATGATGAGGATATTCGAGTACAACCAGTCGATGGTCACAAAAACCGTCACGATAAGAATGAAGTGGAAGTTCACTTGATAAACCTCCAGGACAAACATTCCCAAAGGAAACATACCCAAAAGGTATGTTGACGGCAGAATGGAACGCTGGGATACACCAAACTTTGTGATTAGGATATTGGAGTGAAATCAGTCGATGGCCACTTGCAAGGGACCATCTACAGAATGGCTAGATCTACAGTCAAAAACAAAAACCATCATGATACCCGAAATAAACTCAAAGGGAATGTTGAAGGCAAAATGGAGGCGAAATGGAACCATCTACAAAATTGTTAGTTCCACAGCCAAAAACGTCATGATAGGAATGAAGTGGAAGTTTAGTTCGCAAACCCTCAGGATAATCATTCCCCAAAGAAACGAAGTAATCAGATAGAACATCTCCAAAAATGGGTGAGACGAAAGTAACGAACAACTCCGGTCGTACTTTTCACCTTCAAGACTGTCACGCTCGCCGCTCTTTCGAGGACATCCGGTACACCTGAACGAATGGTTTCTTGCAATTTTCTCGGTTATTCAATTGTTTTTAATAGCGGTTATTATTACGTACATACCGAGAGCGACTGTTCAAATGTAACAGTTTTACTTATCGCGTCACATTTTAATGAAATGAAAGTGGCAGTTAGAATGGTTTTAGTTCGTTTGGAAATCCCCAGGAATTCAAGTCCTCCAGGTGTTTCCATGATTTCGAAACCAACAGTTTTCCATTTTTGTATGCTTCTATTGCCAATAGTGTATCATGCAGTAGGAGGATTCATTGGGGTTCACACATATTCCAACTATATTTAACGAATTCGCTTTGGTGGGTGATCTCCCAAGAAGACCTGTTCTGCTACCAGAGCCTGATTTGTTTCCCACTTCAGGGTTGGCAGACCATGGTGCATTTTTTTACTTATTCTCTCAGTTTGCTTAGTCTTTGATCACCAAAACTGCCTGTTGACAGTTGACGTTTTCATGTACATATATTAAAAACGTTTCTCTATTCTCGATTTTGTTGGGAACTTTAGATTTTCAAACCCTGGATATCATTTTGTTCCTAAAATTCACACATTTTTCTGAGTCTAGTGATATAAGTGTTGTTTTGAGAGTCGATTGGTTTTCGTTCATTTTATCGTTTAATTTTCAGGGTCATAAAACGTTACAAAATTCACCTACATAAAAACTGTAGGTGAATGTAAGAAACGATTTACAAATTAAAATTTTATTTTTTCAAATGGTAGCAAGTTGTTGTTGAGATATCTCTCCAAAGTATCGTGAATAAAGCGAGCACTCACCTATGATAATTTTACTTGTATCACCGGGGCAAACACAATGACGAATCTAATAACTGGAATGCACTGTTTGGTGTTAGGTTAGCTCCACAGTGAGTGGGTCTATTCGACCCTACACCGCAACCCATAAGGTTTTTTTGTGGGTCACACCTATTCACAGTCGACCAAACAAACCCAGCTACTTAAGGAAACCGATTAGTTTGTATGGTATACTGTCTTCCGACACTCTGAGTCTCTACATATGATGATTCAAATGACAGTGCTCTGTAGAAAGGCCTGTTAGGCATCGTAGTTTATCCCTACTGTAGTCCAACAACTCTTTGGTATTAAGCTTCGAAGGAAAAATAAACGCCTTGAAGTGAGGCAATCCTGGAAGATTCTGCCAGGAGTCCATCAATCTTCTTGCCATCCAGGTGTTCAATTTTTGTTTGGCAAAGCCCAAAGCGATACCAATGACAGGTTCTGGTATGATGAAGCTGCTGGTAGCACCTCCCTTTGCAAGGTAGTCAGTAGCCTCATTGCCTTCCAGGCCGGTATGGCCTGGTAGGAGCCAAGAGCTTCCAACGCCGCTTGACTGTCCGAGAATATTTTTATTGACTTGTGTATGAGGTTTGGATTCTTCTAATCTCTCCAATTCAATATCGTAAATTTCCGCTTGAAATACAGTCGCATAGGTTCCCAGGCAGGTTGATATCTCTGTCCTGGGTCTGCGACTGAAAACACCTGCACCAGAACCGGACAATGTTTTTGATACATCTGTGAATCAACAACTATCGGCTTTTAATATTTATTTCTCTCGGAGGATAGTCCTCTCTACTGGAAAACAGTACTTTATAAGGCAGTTCGTAGTTGACAGTTGGAGACATAAAGTCAGAGGTCATTCCCAGACTGTTGTGACATCCAGTGTCAACTAACAGTCTGTTGCACTCTGCATTAAATTGATTTGTGCAATTGGCAATGCTCACAAGTCTATATGCGGTCCATCTAGCCTCTCTCTCTCTCTCCAAAAAAATGTGGAGAGAAGGTAGATCTAGAAGGATATCCATAGCCGCTGACGGTGTGGTACTGATGGTACCCCTGATGGCCAGACAAGCCTGTCTCTGTAAGCCTACAGAGACAGGCTTACAGAGGCTTCACACAGAACTGTGTGAAGCCTTCGGCCACCAGGCAATTGCATCATAAGTGATCATTGGTCTAATAATCATCACATAAATCCAATGGATTTTTTCTGTACCGAAACCCCTAAGTTTTACCATAAATCCTTCGACATGTCCATAGGGACAGTCTGGTTTTGCAAGTGAGGGTTCCAGGTGAGTTTTTATCAAGGACAATGCCAAGATATTTCACCACCGTTCCAAATGGAATGACCTCACCATTGAGAGAAAGTGGCGTTATGTCGTTTAATTCTCTCCTCCTGGTGAAGGGGATTATCACAGTTTTGCTGGGGTTGACAGACATCTGCTTCCTCAGGCACCAACTGTGAACAACATCCACGGTGTTTTGGAGGATATTATAATCTACTCTTGACGACGTGGTCATTGCCAAGATGACAAGGTCATCTGCATAAGCTTGCAGATCTACTTTTTTCTGTCGAGGGCATCAAGTAAACTATCCATCAGGAGCGAACACAGAAGGGGAGATAGTACCACACCCTGAGGGCAGCCTCTGGTTTCCCTGAACCAAATGGTCTCTCCTTGAAGAGTCGTAGTTGTAGTTGTGTTTACCAGCATGACATAGATCCAGTCAGTTATGGTCGATTCTATACTTTTCCTAGCCAGATATGATCTTATAATAGATTTAGGTAGTGCATTGTCAAATGTCCCTTCAATATCGAAAAATACAGCAACCGCAATCTCCGCGTTGTCAAGGAATTGGAACATTTTCTCTACAAGGTTGTTCAATGCTAACTCTGTGGATTTGCTGGTTAAAGATGATTATTTGGTAATTGAAACACGTGTCGAGGTGTTGAAAATAACGGTAATATTTACGAATGTAATGGAATCAATCATAATAAATTTCATTGACACCTCATAAAAATAATAAGGGCGATATGGAAAAATTGAGCAAGAGAATTGGCATTTTAAGAACCAATTATTCGAAATGTCAACATTTACAAATGAAACATTGAAAATTCAGTTATTCTGATGGAATAAAACCATAAAACTGAACATTTGGGTGATTAGTTCATTTGGTGAGTGTACGAGAAACGTATTTTTGTTGGAAAATTGTATCAATGAAAATTTTGAATAATACATTTTGAGGTAGATTCAAGAATATGAAGTAGAAGGACATTTTGAAGTCGATATACTTATAAATGAATATATTTTAAGACATTCATCAAAAGTAAGGTATCAGGCTGTGAATGATCGGTATTTCGGTGTAGCTGAAACTTCAAAGAACGTGACTCAGTAAATTGAGGTCGACTATTTTTAGCACATCTAGAATAAAAAAAAGTGAAGGTATAGTTTTGTTAGCAAATAATTACTTTTAGCATTTTTTCGCCCGGGGTTGTGTAAACCAGATGAATCGAATCAGTTGTTTCTTAAGTTCCTTTTGTAGAACTCTTTAACATACGAACAAATTAGTGTTTTCTGAATATATACACTAACAGATTTGTATTTTGTCATTATTTACTGTGCCTAGATATAGATTTACGAAATTAAAATCGATATACTCGTACTCTCTGTTAAAAAATAGGGTGAATTTTCATTTTTTTCAAAAAAATATCTATTTATTCATCAATTCAAAAATCAACTGAGGCTTTTTTCAACAATTGAAATTTCCATTGGCATATATCGAGGAAGTTAAAAAGTTCTCCATTAAAAGGTTTATGCACGCTTTTTCGATTATGGACGGTGAAAATACCCAAAAAGTTAACAAAAACTATGATTTCCTCCACAAAATATGAAAACTGTTCAATATTCACTACCAGAGTTCGTCCAACTTCTCGATTCCGCGAAAAAAACGTTTTCCAGACGCGGACTCCCGAAATACCCGAGAGAAAAGTGCCTGTCACCACGGTCAGCGACATCGTGTTTGGCGGATGTTCGGAAATATTGCCAGCTGGCACAAAATCAAGCGAATCGAGTTAGCTGCCAGGCGGGTAGAGAGAGAACAACCGAGCGACGCCATGCAGTCTGGTCGCTACGACCAACCTTGAACGGGAGATTATTTGAAATTCAAAACGACAACCAACGTTGCCAGATGCCAAGAAACTTCTTCAACCTTGAAGAATTTGATTGTGACTCGAAGAAATAATTTTTTCTGTTCATAGCATTAAAAACCTGAAGAAAATCGTTGCCAAGGATCAGTCACTGAACATTTCAAACAGTCTGTTGAATTTCATCTAGTCTGAATATATGAAATTCTGGCCAAATGGCCTCTGCCGAAGAGGGGCCAAAAATAAAGAAGAAGAAGTGTTCGGAAGAATCACCCACAGAGTAGATGACATTTGAACCTTACAATTGAGAGAAACGTTATTGTTGCTTCAAGGAACCATAGTCACAAACATAATATTGTTTTGTAAAAATGTGAATGATAATGTTTCACTTTTATTACATGGAATTCTGTGTCTTGTAGGATGAACCTATGGAGGTATATGTATATTCATGTGTATGTGTGATGTTCCTATTTACAGTGGAAGCATTGATATCTATTTAAATTGTACACTACTTCAAATCTTGTTCCGAAAGGTGGAACACTGACTTACTACAAATGTATTGTTTGGATATGTAACGTGGCCAATAAAGTTCTATTTTATTCTATTCTATTCTATCATCAATAATGTAATCATGCAATAATCTATTATATTCTAGATACAAAAGAAACCTGTAAATCTGAAAACAGCGGTTATTTTTTCTCAAAAACATCACATGGGTTCATACAGTTTTCAAAAAGATATCTTGTAGAAACCAAATTGACTGCTTTATACACAATATGCTCATCTACTTCATTCGTTGGAAATACCAAAGTTAATCGCTTCACGAGGAGAAAATTTCAGCAAAAAACTTTGCAGGCAATTATCGCAAGATTCATCTCCAAAATCTGTTCAGCCTTCGAATATTGATCTAATGTTATCGTTTGAATCATTTTCACTAACAATATTTCCACTACAGTGATTTTCGTTAAAATAAGAAACGTTGGAAATTCTGTTTTCCTAGAGGTTTGCAGCGCCACCTTACAGCAATGATCACCTTGTTTATAGTCCGAATAAAAGGGAAGATGAAGGTAAATAAAGAGAGAGTTGACGGAAATTTCCTTTATAGTTTCTTATTGCAGATTCACCTGTATGACGAATCATTGCTTTGTACTCTGGTAAGAATAAAAATATACGAATATGAAGAAAGCATCTTTATGGAACTTATGAACATTATACATACTTCATAAAGTGTAAACAGTTATTTTGTTTCACTGTAAGTACAAACGAACAAACTTGCAGAACAGTCGCATTGCTTGATGTTTTGTATTCAGTGTTTTGGCAAGTGACAGTTTAACTATTTCATGTTTGCTTTCAGCGCGAACTTAGTCTGTATGAGTACTTGACTATAATAAAAGCAAGCATCGCTAAATGAGGTTAATGATCTCAAATGTCGCGATTGATACAATTTGGCTTACATTTGAGAAAATAGTTTGATTTGAGAAGGCGTAGTTGAACATTTCTCGATTTGTGGAAGTTTGGATAAAATTGTGTAGAGAATTCAGAAAATATCATCTGGCAACACCAACAACAATGATAGTACTCGCTTATAGCTGGTGTTTCTGCTGCTATCGCAGATGGATGGATACACATGTTTCGTATGGCGATGCATTTCAGAAAATTCCACGCAATTACGGCTTTTTATCAGAGTCGCTATTCTCAATTGATCCCGCGGTAATTCATTTCTCGACCATCATTTATCATACAGAGTGAGGCCAAGTTTGCCCCGTGGGAATATCCACAAAAGCCAGACCGCAGTTGGTACGGGAAAATTGGAAATGGTCGAATATTAGAAGCCGCTTTTTTCGACACTGCACAAAATCAGTTTATTTCTAGTGGATTAACACAATATGCTAACAAGCGGTCGCCTGTGAACATACCGTCACAACAAAAACGTTTCTTTCAGGTACCTGGTGAAGAACTGCATCTTCCATTTTCAAAGGAATTTTCTACTGGGAATAAATCGGAACTGTTGATTTTCAAAGATATTTCTGAAAATATTCATGATTGTTTCACCTTATTCTAAACTTTGGTGAAAACTCTTCGATTACACTTCCAGGTGCATCCACCAAAATATAGAAGTTATAAACTGTTTTCAACTTTACTTCCGAATAGCAATTCCATTATGAGTCTTTCACAGTTATCATTGCAATTTATGAACCCTATTATTAGTATTCATCAACTGAATTCAAATTTTCGGAAAGTTCCTCTAGAGAGTAACATTACCTATGTTCAAATAAATTCTGAACTGGCTCCTTGGCAAAACTCCAGGATTATTATTTATGTCTCCCTTATTTATAACTCGGCACAATTTTATCGAGTAGTTTTTTCAAGATGTCATAAATAATATTCGATTGGCTATGAAATTGTGGAGAAATTATTAAAGATGATCTATAGAAAGAAAGGTTTTTGGCTTTCTACTTCTGCATCAACTGACCCAGGAACTGAAGGTAAACGACCACAGACAACGACGTGGATCAGTTGGCAACTGATTTTCATTGAAAATTTATCTTCAGCAGTGAGGCCCATGTCTGGATGAATGAGACGATACCAATCCAGATGATATCCAAGAGCGACCAATGCATCCCGAAAAGTCACTGTTTGGTGTAGCCCAGAGA
The DNA here is from genome assembly GCA_015342065.1 of Leptinotarsa undecemlineata. Classification (NCBI taxonomy): domain Eukaryota; kingdom Metazoa; phylum Arthropoda; class Insecta; order Coleoptera; family Chrysomelidae; genus Leptinotarsa; species Leptinotarsa undecemlineata. Next base: position 2,510 of record WOGP01006160.1, on the reverse strand, counting down.
GCCCTCTACCCTGACCCGAAATGTTCTGTCCTTCAGGAAAGACCCAATCCACCGGATCAAGCCCCAAAGGCCCACAGTCGAAGGCCTTCGAGATGTCTAAAAAGACGACCATTCCGCTGAAGGTCATTTTTGATGATGCCTAGTTCCTTTTCGAGACCTTTCTTTGTATTACAGAGCCCGAAAGCCCTGATTTATGTTATATTTTACCCATAGTGGAATCAGTAGGTCTTTCAAACCAATAAAAAATTTCGATCTTACACACTTTGGTTTATTTAAATTTAAAGATAGGAAGGCCCAATGAGATCACAAAACTATATATTGTGGCCAATGCTGTATTATTTTCAATGATCTCGAGTTATCCTCAAGAACTGATTCGCAGTGCCACCACTGGCTTAGGTGAGGCGAATTCAAACATGACGTGATCTCCTCAGAACAGGTTCTTAGCCATATTTTTAGCGATAAACGTAGAATGCCTTCCAGACAATTCAGCATTTTATAAGAAACTTGTTACGGTCTACATAATAATATGGAACTAAACGTTGCCTTTTGGGCTATCATCAACAATTTTATTGCGTTTTGAAAGGTTTAATGCTATAGTGACGAGATAAATCTCATCATTAACTTTTACGTATTGTATAAATAATGTCGGTGGTTTCAAAGAGTTGTGATTTAAAGTTTCTGGGAGGTAATAGCCCGGTCGTTATAGGCAGAAATAGATCGCTTTAAATAGTTCTTCTTTCAACATTTGTTCAATATAATTGTTGGTGTTTTGGTGACAAAAATAACATCACGTGAAGCAGAATAAACGAGTTGCAATACGAAAAAGCAGTTTTCCTCTGTAGCTTTTACTCTAAGGCAACCAGTTGAAACAAGAGCTCAAAAACATAGTATTTGTGACTAGAATGCAATATTTCGACCCGTGTTGGGTCTCATCAAGGGTCTTAGACCATTTGAAAAAAAAAACAGAGAAAAAGAAAACTGGAAATGGCATTTGAATGGGATTGAAATCGTTCTTTAGTTTCATTTCTCGAATTTATCTTGATAGGATTTGAGAATTGAAAAGTAATTTTTCGATAATTCAATAAAAAAAACCAAATCTTCTGCATTATGAATAAACAAGAGATAAACCTTGGCCACCAGCGACCGTTCTCTAAAATGTACTTAACTGAATATTTATAGAACAAATAAATAATGAATTGATGGCAAGGTCACACTCGATATTACGGTCTATTATTAGGAACTTCGAGTTTATGTACATAACTAATTGGAGCTGAAAGGTTTTTTGTGAGGGCTCACTAGAAGATTAATTAACATATCAAAAATGATTGACAGGAGATGGAATTGAACGTGATTATTTCCCCGTGGAAAATAATTCGGTCAACTTGTTTGTTATACATATTTAGATGAATAGGAAATCAAGCGGAACACCCGTTTCGTTATAAAAAATCTAGTTCTACAACAACGTCAGAGACCACAGAAAGGAAAAAAGTACTCACTGAATGAATAAATTTATTTCCACCATTAATATGAAAGTGTCCAATTTCCATCTTTTTCAACTAAAATTACTTTCTTAATCATTTTCTGCCAGTCTTCTTCGGTAATATTAGATACTTCTTCTTTAATTAGCTCAATAACCTTCTTATCAAATTTTGGAAAACTATTTTAACGCCTGATGCTTTGTTTCAATTTTTCCCAAATCAACTCTAAAGAATTGAAAACACAAAAATAGGGGGGAAGTCTCAGTAAGTAGTGTCCATACGTTTCAGCAATACTGTCAAGGGCATACACCTTTTCAAATGTTTTCGCCTGTAAAACTTCAAGTAGTTGGTTTTTGGTAAAGTAATCTTCAAAATACAAATTTTTATCCATTAGAAAACATTGTATTTTCTCGAATTTTTATTCGGTGCTTTGATGAGCTGTCGCGAATGATAGGAAGCGTTCTCAAGAACTATTACACCATTCGTATCCAAATTTGGGATCAATATGTTCAAACCATTCCTCAAACATATTTGCTTCTATGTTCTTATACAGTCCTCAACTTTTTCTCCACATAATTTCAAAGAATTCGGAACCCATCCTCTACTTCCTCCGCATTGCACAATGATTAGTCGTGATCCATTGTTTGCAGGCATGTTAGGCGTACATATTAGAACTATTAGTCCATCCTTAAATAACTATGTCGTGAGTGTCATACCAAGTTTCGTCCAAATAGAAAAGTTGCTGTTGTTCTTGTCTATATCTAGTTATTTATTATGAGTATTTGTTACGCAATTCTACTATTCGTCTGCTTCCCATAACTGCTTGATGTTTGTTTATTATTCAATGCCTTCCTAATGATTTCAGTTGTAGAAATCTTCTTGCTTTTGTAACAGTCATATATTGTTTTTTCCACATTAGTGCCTTTACCACTTTGAAAGTGGTAAAGGCACTAATGATGCAATTTTCTCACTCATGGAAAAAGTTTATACTGGAATCAATAGTGGCGAGGTGGCTGCTGCAGTATTTTGCGA
>WOGP01006159.1:0-12593 GCA_015342065.1 Leptinotarsa undecemlineata | reverse complement strand
AAAAGAGTTTAAGGAAATCTTCCAAAGAAAGGTAGGAAGTAATCAATTTTCAAATAAGTAACTCCATACATGGATGTGTAGATCATGCAAAGAAGTAACTTTCAGACACAAACTGAATTACACAAAAGAAAAAAATTTTTTGTATCAAGATGGAGTAGTAGAAAGCCAAAAACTTTCTTTCCCAAAAATTAATCACTCCTAAAAATATAATCCCTTCAATACAAAGAAACATATTATACTAAACTGTGCTTGAGTTGTGAATGAGAACTATGAAGGCTTGTGTTCATCAACGTTTTTTGAACTAGTTTGTGGATTAAGTTCAGTTTCTAGTAGACTTGTTTTCATTCCCAGCAGAAGAATGAAGCTGTGGAATCCTTGATTAGGATGCTTACAATGTACTGGAAACATGTTTTGAACTTGGGTATAAAAATCAAAACATGTTTGTGTTTGGAAGATTAAATTGATGGGAATCTGCACCCTTTGAGAAGTCTAAATAGATATACAGGCAACCCTTCCTATATCATTTATTATACAAAAGTAGCGAAAAACAGCTAGGATTTTCATTAATATTCAAAAATTCATTTTGGTGTGTGGTGATATGGTTTTGCTTTTTCAAGTATGTTGAACAATATTGTAGACAGAAGTTCTGCTGTTTAAATAAGTTGCACTGTGGTAGTTGTGGTACACTGGTATGAATGTTTTGTTTTCATGAATCGGATTTAGCTAGTGTTAGATATAATGCTTCATTAGAGTTTGGGTCCTTTCTCCAAGAATATCTACCACAAGAGAGGAAAAATGTCTACTTGAGTTAGATGTTAATGAAGAACATTTTCAAATTTCTGTGTAATTTATTTTTATAAATGTAATAATAAATCAGGTACTATTGAATTCAAAGTGGTAACCAATATTTAAAGAAAAAACCTAGTGCATTTCTTGTAATACCTTATACTAATGCAGAGTCATGTTTCATTATATATATGGCAATTGCTGTGAAATACAGATGTAAGTAATCAAATAATAAATCTTACTACTTTATCCAAAAATACGGAAACAGTCTTTTTTAATGCCTGCCGATTATCTCTAGAACCCTGGAAAGTGTATTCCTGCAAATAAAAAAAAACACTTATTTGCAGTCGAAATTTAAACTGAGGTTTCACCTTAAAATGTTTTAAACATTTCATAGGCTCATTATATTTTCCTAATGAAAAATATCGGGACATTTTAAATTATATAAACTTTGCCTAAGTCCATTAAAAACCCTAACCAGAGATAACAACTTCATGTGAATCTCTTCCTCTTCTTATTTTGGTGACTTCGACACACACAACTAAGATGCATAGAAATCCCAGTGTTTTAACTGAAACTCTCTCGTTTTGTCATAATCTCCCAAGGCAAGAAATGAGATTGATCCAAATTTGTTGGTTGATGGAGTGTTGTCGTGAAAATATTTTGCATATGGAGGATTGCAAGTAATAACACCATGGTTTTTCTATGCATCTCAGACATAACACCTATGTTATTCTTTCTTTTTCTGTAAAATTTTTACACTGTAATGGGGTTTATCCCGTATAATTAAATAAATAAATAAATCAATAGAAGAACGCGCTTGTATGTTTATTGATCCCTGTATCTTGGACAAATTATGGGCTTGAAAATCTGATTCATATCCATTGAATTTAACGAACTCACCTATGAACAGTGTTACTATTTTCATTCGGGTTTGAAGGCCGTCGCAGTTTGGAACTTTATCCTAACGTTTCGCCAGCACGAGTGGCTGACTTCTTCGGATTTTTATTCATCTTGATGATTCACCGATGGATCATCAAACTACAACAGCCTTCAAACTCGAATGAAGATAATAACACTGAAAATTTTGGTCGCGATCGCCAGTATATCAATCACTTATGAATTGTGACGTTTAATCGTAATTATATGTAGCGGCTCAAAGATATCACTTCGTAGAAGGAGGAGAACTGGCCAATGCCTTCATATGTCATTTACTAAAAGCATTCCCGTGAGGGTTCTTATCTATCAGCTGATTTGAAACTAACTGCCACTTCTCAAGGACGCGATGTTTGGGAGAGGGTGATATCTTCCGACGAGCCGTTTCATATAATTACATTTGAACATCACATGTAAATTCATTCAATAGGGTTATATTTCAGTGGCTCGTCCTCACTAAAAGTTGTGGTTTACAGAAAAAAGTTGCAATCAACTGTTATAACAAAAACTTCACCTCCTCTTCACATCCAACCCAAACTTAAACCCCAGTGCTGCTACATTGCAATCAACAACTCCACCTCCTTTTCACACCCAAACCGATCAATAATCCCACTGCTATTATTGTTGATCCCCTTCTCAAGAATAGACCTAGTCAAATCCAAATTTCTTGTCCAGGGCAGTTATGAAATGTATTGAATACTTCTGAGGTTCTTGTCCTCTTAAACTGTCTGATAGAACTCCATTCTTAAAGGCTGCTGACGTTCATGCATACCTCATGAAGTATCTCAGTGGAGGTATGTGAAGGTATTTACTATACTAATTGACTTTCTTCTTGAACTAAATTGCTTCTGTAGAAAACAATAATTTCAATTATCTCAGCTTCAAACACTGAAGCAACTGGAAATTGCAATATCGACCGATCTCGAAAGTGATACCGGACTGATGCATTGTTTGGATAGTACACCCTGGAATGCTCCATCTTTTGAATGATTTCTTGAGTCACTTTGCTACCTATCGGTTCTACAATTTTCCCAACTGAATGGTCTAATATCCACAGGTTATCCTCTTCTTTTGTAACATGTTCAAAACATTTCAACTGAAACTGCGGCAGTCATCTTCAGTGACGTGGTCGAAGTACTCTTTTTGACGTATCAAATGGGACTAAAGATGACTCTCACAGTTGCAGTTGAAACGTCGAGAGATTGTAACTGAAGAAGACTATGTCAAAATCCGAAAACCAACTAAAACATTGACGCCAGTAGTGAAATCCTACATTCATAGGTATATGTTCAAAACAGTTTCAACATTTAAGGATTCTCTAACGAGAATTTTGACATCTTTCATTCCAAATGTCGTTTCTCTTCTTGCAAAGAACCCCTTTACCTGGACGAGATTGAGTTCGCAATGAAAAGGAGGCAGACGTTTCAGTGCCTTGTCGACTACACCTTCCGGAAAATAAATTTCATTTGAACGTACCTACCATGGATAATAGTTTTTTTTCAAGCACACTTCCATCAAAGGAAATGAACTTCATTTGAACATACCATGGATTATAGTGCTTCTTTAACCATACTTTCATCAAATGGTATGTTGTTTTGTCGAAGCCTCTCAATGATATCCTGTTTTCTGGATATAGTTCATCCCTACTGTAGTCCAACATCTGTTTAGTTTCAAGCTTCGAAGGGTGAATGAACGCTGATTTTGCCAGAAGTCTTTAAATCTTCTTGCCATCCAATGTTTGTTTAGCAAAACCTAAAGTGATGCTAAGGACAGGTTCTGGTCTGATGAAGCTGCTTGCAGCCTTCCAGGCCAGTGTGGCCGGGAATCTAGACCAGAGACAATGTTTTAAGTCTTCCTATTGAGGAGTGTCGTTTTTGACAATTTGATACCAATTTAGAAATTGCTCAGTCGGAACCAAAAGCTTCCAACGCCACTTGACTGCTCGAGAAAATTTTTATTGTCTTGTGAGTAAGGTTGGATTCTACCAATATCTCCGCACACAATTCAATAGCATAGATTTCCACTTGAAATAGAGTCGCATAGGTCCCTAGGCAGGTTGATACATCTGTCCTGGGTCTGCAACTGAAAACTCCTGCACCAGAGCCTGGTGTTTTTGGAAATCAATTTCTTCAAAGTTTTCCACAATTTATGCCTGCCTAGCATTAGAGACATGTGTTGGCCTTCTTTGAAGGCAGCTATTATTTTGTCGAGACTCGTTTTTTTTTCTTGAAATGAAATGAATTTACTGTTCTTCTAATTGTAAATTTATAGTTTTCATCAACAGCCACAGTTTTCATTCCTTAAGCTGATTTCGGGGATTTCACAGCTTCATTTTTTGTCTCATTCTTGAATTTATATAATCGATTTTGAAACTCTCCTCATATGCGAACACATTTCCATCAGAGTATCAATGGAATCCGAAGGATTTTGGTATATGAGTGTGTCACATTCATTGAGAATAATTACCATTTTGTTAACAGAAAAAGCACATTTGCTCATTCGTTTTACTGGAGAGATAACTGAAATAGCTATTGTAATTCACAGACTAAGTTTGATTTACTAAAAACCACACTGATTAAGACACAAGGGCTTTATTATTAATTCATATTGTTCAGGTGATAAAGTATCTAATTAAAACACCATTAGATAGGATCGATTAATGACGTCATCTTCTTTTCCAGAGAAAATTGGAAATATCTCAGGTATTCCAGATTCATTCAGGTAAGCTGTGCAGACATGTAATACATTAAAAAATGATAACAATTTTGGGTGTTCAATTTGAAAAAATCTATTAATTATCAATGTGAGTGTTCCATGGATTTTTATATCAAATCGTACAACATTAAGTGTTCAAAATAAATACTACATTTTTCACTTTTTAACTAACTCAATTATATGTACGTCTATGAAATAGCTACTTGAAAAAGATTCATTACTCCGCTGCCTAAGGAAATATACTATAGGCACAGTGGAATAATACAATCAGCAGGCTCGCTTACCAGGTGATCCGCCAGTGTTGCCGGGACCTTTAACCACTCTTAGGATGAGATTCTCATCCCACGCGTTCAGTGTTCTAGTATCGAAGAATTCGACGGTACCACGGCCATCGGATTAGTTATAATGAACGGTCGGAAATTGTTGTTATTGTGTTTAGTCTATTCGCTGTTGTTATTATTGTTTTTAATTTTCGTAGTTAGTTATTGTTGTTTGTTGTATTAATAAATGATTAAAAAAGGGTAGATGTAAAAAAGAAGTCAGGAAATGTTTGCTGCTTCAATGATCGCAAAAACAAGGCCTACAACTGTAGTGAGAAATTTTATAGATTACCAAAAATTCCCGAAAGGTAAGTAAGTACCTAATAAGTTGTTCAATCTATGTGATTTTTATTCTAGAGCAAAAATATGGCTGGGAGCATGCTGCAGACTTGATTTGCCTAACACATTGGAAACACTGTATAAAAGCAGTTATTGTTTATGTTGTAGTCATTCTGAAAATGATGTGATGATAAGTAGCCATAAGAAAGAAATTCTGCGACAGCATGCTGTACTAACAATATTTATCTGGACATCAAAGTCAAGTACTGATATAGGTATGATAATGTCGTTGTTAATAATGATAATGTTATTAAACAATACCATTAACCGTTTTACCATTCACAATTTTAGGAACTTATGGTACTTATGACACACCATTATTAGATTTGGCTATTCCTTTCACTTCAACGTCATCCCCAAAATCTTGTTTTTTGTTATTTCACATGAGTACTTATTTGCAACATATTATATTATATGTAAGAGAGAAAGAAAATGAAACAAAAAGAAAATACACATTCAAAACTGCAGTGAACATTTTTCTAAATAGTCATCTGCCGGATTTTTTGCTTGGGCTGGCCGGACAGCGATATCAACACATGTGTGGATCGCATATTTTAAGGGTTGGGCTCTTGAAGAGCTGGTGAAATCGCCGTACGGAATGAGTAACTCGCCACAAAATCTTCTATAATATCCTTAAATTTCGTTTATATGAGCGCACGCCTATGGTAAAACAACGAAATCGGCTCCGCACTTCGTTTCGAGGTCACCGAGATCTTTGTGAATTTATGAATGAAAGTAGTGGGAGTTGACTTACTGGTTGATTATTTTTACTTTGCTATAGGCATAGGCAGACAAGTTACCTCAGGGCTAGTACTAGAGTGCCACCAAGCTTTAGCCAAAGCCTCGGTTAAGTAATAACATTATCCTGAGGTGGGTTAACGGGCAATAATTTGTTTCATTCTGAATCAAATTATTTCTTCCAAAAATGTATTGCATTGTTCATCAATTGCAATTCTGGATGAAAAAGTTAAAAAAAATTAAAACTCCGATTTTACCGAAAATACTGCCCAAACACCCTGTATACATCCTGTAATGGTTGTCCGAACCACACTTTTTCGTTAGATTATCGCTAATAAAATCACAGTGTAATCATGTTCAAAATATCACGGAGTATATTGCCCCTGTTTTTGTGCATGCTCAATGCAGGAGCGCGTTCAATTGGAATTTCGTGCTCCAAAATATACATCTCGATTTCTCGATTAGCCGCAAAGTTCAGTAGTTTCAGTTCAGAGCCTGGCGTCGGTGGAGTGGGAGCATCTGCGGCATGCGTCGCGAAGTTGGATTCATACAATGTTTTGTAAGTTTTTCCTAATGCAGGTGTACCTGAGAATGTGTACGGTTAGTGTATTAGGTGTCTAATTTCATTCCTAACTACCTTTTCACTTTTTTTTTATTGATACGCTTGAAATCGATTAGAATGTTATCGACATGCAGGCATTATTTATTTGGTAACCTTACAAGCGAGTAATCAAATAAATGCATACAAATTCGTGCTGTCTATATCTTGTGTACATGTTTTCAAACAGGCGATGTTCGTGAGATTCATTTATATTTCCGGTTCTTGATTTTGCCACAGTTTCGAGTGAGTATCGATCTGTGGGATGCTGTGACCTTGGACTTCATTATCTCCTATAGTCCGGAAATCTTGAGGGAGTTCGGATTTTAGTCAGGGAGAAATGAGGGTGAGAAATATAACCGTTTTCATTTTTAATATCAACCCACCTTTTTGAATATCAGAAATTCACAGGACAAGTTGAACATTTCTTTCAGGTTTCACACAGTTAAAAAATTATTGAACGATATTTTACGAAATTTCTGCCATGCCTAACTCAAGGATATCACATCGAGTTCCGTTAGAAGTTTGAGGCGTAGGAGTGAAGTTGTCAAAATATATTTCGTAGGTATAAAGGTTTTGGGTTTATTGCAGCCTGGCAGAGTATTTTTTTCAGTTTCTTATTCAGGTTTTACTTTTATATTTTTGAAATATTTTGACTACTGATTCATTCTTTTCATATTTTATTTTGTCTGATTACCCACAGTAGTATCGAAGTTGGGTTGTTTATATAACATCTCAAAAATTGCTTCCCATATTCGAATTCCCCAAAAAAGTGCTTTCAAAATATATGGGTATATACCGATCGGTTCAAAAGTTATGCCAAAAAAATATCTGAAGCTGATTCTTTCAACGAGCCTTTATACTGAGAATAGTACAGCGAACGTGTCACGAGAGGCAGCACTAGTAGTAGGGACAAACATAAACTATTCACATGTTAAACAGTGTTATTTACGTAATATTAATTTATTATTTAAAAATATAAATCTGATATAAAAAAGTATTTTGTACTAGTATAATGTCACCAAAGCATTGCTGTTTTGCGAATTGTACGTCGGATAATCGATATCCGGAAGAAAACGTGTTTTTTATATCATTTATATATGAAAGCTCATATTAATGAGGTTAGATGTAAGAAATGGATACATGCTTCGAGGAGAGTCGATTTAACAGTGCAAAAAATGAATAAATATTCATATGTATGCTCTAAACATGAAATGAATAGTAAATTTCTCATAGTTAATTACATTGATATGAAAGAGATATAACCTCAATCGTTTATTAAATCATATTCATTAATTATATTTAGTTGAATTTATTTCATTTTCATCTATATTTGATTCATATTTAACTCGGAAATAAATCTAAAATTCATAATTATTTTCAATGTCTTTTATTACAGTTTGAATCTACTTGTTTTAATTTTACAACATTGTTATCCTTTACAGTTGCAAATTTTAGTTTTGCTCCAGGAATATATTTTTCTGTTGAAAACATTCTTTTTCAATTGTACTTTACCATATGTTTATATGAGGATTAGGCAATGTTTGTCCCTATATACCGAACTACTAGCGCTGCTAGTGTGTGATTTTTGGCACTTCAGGATACTTTCAAAATATAGTTATCTCTTCGTTACTGAATGATTGATTTTCCCCAATCTCTTTTTCTAATACTGGATGAACCATATATCAAACAGAAAACCCTATATGTCCATACACATGTGAACTACTTTTGGAAAACGCTTTTTGGAAGTATGGTTATAGTTCAAATTTCGCGGGCTACGTACATCCGATTAGCAATTTTTTTATGTTGCTACACTCGTCTCGAACATATGTTCAGTTTTGAGTGTTCTGTGATTTCCTTTTATCGAAATGGATCAAAGAAGTTGCATCAAACTTTGTGTAAAAAATGGATTTAAGTGCTCAAAAATACTTGAAATATTGATAGTGGCATACGGTGATTGTACTCTGATCTTGAAAAATGTTTACAAGTTGTACAAGCTAAGTTTGTTTAAAAATTGCTAACAATGCTCTTTATGTCCTAGTGGAATGCATAAATGAATCTTTCGAGTCGGGATCATTCTCCAATTCCTTAAAAGAAGCCATCATAATTCCATTCCACAAAGGTGGCAAAACGGACAATCCTACAAATTATCGGCCAGTTTCACTTCTCTGCATCCTTTCAAAAATTATAGAAAAACTTGTAAAAACTAGAATTATGCAGTTTTTAAAAAAACATAATATTTTATCTCCGTGCCAGTTTGGATTCCAGAACTCTATAAGTACAACTGATACAATCTTTTCATTCTTAGAAAATGTTTATTTAAGCCTAAACGAAAGTGAGGTGGTTGCAGCAGTATCCTGTGACTTCTCTAAAGCATTTGATTGCGTGGATCACATAATACTGCTGAATAAACTTCATCATTATGGATTCAGGGGTGTTGCTTTAAAATGGGTTGGCTGGCAGAGAACAAAATGTTAAAACTTCCAGTGAGTGCTCGGCTCATTCTGACGTCAGAACCGGAGTACCTCAGGGCTCAGTGCTAGGTCCTGTTTTATTCATACTGTACCTCAATTGACTGGTTCACCTATCACTGGAAAATTCACGTCGTTTGCTAACGATACCACTCTTATATGGAAATATAAGATTCCATATATATTATATGGAATAGCAAACATGTGGAAAGCTTAAAAACAATCATAGCCCAGGATCTTGGTGTAACTCGAAATATCGCTGCTTCAATATGAATAAAACAAACATCCCAACCTTCAAGTTCGAATTGAATAACATCTTTCTGAACGCACATGAGGTGGAAAATGAATCATATATTAAATTTCTTCGCATGAACATCGATGATAAACTCAAATTCGAAGACCATATTATGTCACTAAAACAAGGTTAGCATCAGGCTGCTACGCAATTATAGTAGTGTCAAACGACCCCGGTCCATTCATTGCTAGGAACACCTGTTCTTCCTTCATCGAATCTCATATTAGGTATGACATAACTTTCTGAGGTTTCTGTAGCCAGAAATTATTGCAATCTGTTTTTGTCCAACAAGAGAGCATGAGGTACTTGTGTAGGGCAAAGGCGAGGGACCACTGTAGATCGTTGTTTGTATCCCATAAAATTCTTACCATAACAAACAGTCTTCAAGCATTAATTTGCCTCGCACTTACGTAACCACCCGAAGCAACAATCTTAGCATGCCAATACCAAAAACAACTCTTACAATAAATTCAGTTATATATGAAAGTAGGAAAATATATAACCACCTTCCGGAATATTCAAAAGTATTGAAAAATCTTAAGCACTTCAGAAAGGCAGTAATATACTTATTCCTCGTGCTAAAAAAGCATTCAACGACCTGCAGAAATACTATAATGAAAATTTCTGATCTCAATAAAATAGTCCTACTGTGTTATTATTTTATTAATTTTAAGTAAGCTTCTTTACATTGTGTGTGTGTGTGTGTGTCATAATGATCTGACCCAAACTTACTGATTTGTAATTTACTGAATCTATTGTTTGCCTTTCTTTAACCTTCATTTTATTAAAATTTTTATTACAAAATCATTTCAATACATAAATTTTATTTTATATTTTAAATTATATACTTAAATTTTACCTATACATATCTACATTTGATTTTTATAGTATATATGACACTATGGATTGTATGTACCATAAGTAATTGCACTCATCGCTTTGTAAATAAGGACTAATTATTATTCGACAATAAAGCATAGTTTTGATTGATTAGTTGATGCCCTTTATATTAGACGATTATTGAAAAATAATAACTCAACTTCTTCGCCTCCTTTCCTTTCAAAGTCGTATAAATTATATCGATTGCCCTAGTTTATATAATCCCAATCGTGTGTGATCACACATTAATACATTAATATCTATCACTCATAGAAGTGCTCTTTGTACAGGGCGACCCAACCTGTCCTCGGTTGGTACTCTAACCTATTACTCCAAACAGTACAGAAAAATACTCCTGGGAACACACGGAAAATTTTCATAAAGGAGCCCTCTAAGGAGTACCGGTACTTTTATACGTCAAATCGCGACGTGTTATAATATAATTTTTAAGCGCTTGTTTACCTGACTGCAAGCACAGAACATAAACAAATCTGTTGTGTGGCAAAAGTACCTTATTTATAACGTTGGCTTGGCCTCATTTGCCTTCTGAACCTTATTCGAATGTGGTTACTTCAATCCGCATTTGAAACATCTTGTTCAACAAAAGTTAATTTATTTTTACATCGTTTCTGGTTTCTGAATCAGTTCGTTGTCCAATTCATTTGGACGACTTAGGTTACACTATAATATTTCGGTGGGATTATTATTAGGTTGCTTATTTTAGCAGTAAGTGAACTCTCTCTGTGTTTATTTTACCAGGAAATATACACGGTTCCAGTGTATCTACAAATTGTTTATCACAAAATGGTATATAATTACTTAACGAACTGGATCTGGTTGAGATGCTCTTTCAAAATCTCTTATCATTTACACGTATATCTAAAATTACATGCTTCAGTTCAAAATGAAAATACTCAAAAATATTTTACGAGCGTGTGAGACAGATGCAAAATATTAATCAGTTTTTATTCACTTATAATAATCATGGAATGCAGACGTACGTACATAACTGAAGAAATTCACTACTAACTACTAGGAAACTAAACAATACTAAGATGAAGAAGTAGAAAACCAAACACTTTTTTCACTAAAATTAGCCAGTCCTAAAAATATAACCCTGGAATGGATCGATGATGACGTCATCACTGAAATTCTTGTAATTATTTTCTCATCCTGATAGTAATAATAAATGTAACATAAACTTAATACAATAATGAAATGAAATTGCGTATTGTTTTTACAATTAGTTCAATGTACTAATGGAAAATTGTATGTCCTTTATTGGTGTTGCCACTAAAACAAGGGATTATCGTCTCTTGTTTTGTCTTGTTAGAGATTTTTCGCTTGAAACATTGTTTCTCAACATGAAAAGAGACAAAACAAGATAGTCCTTTCTCCACTAGAGAAGACAAGAAAAGTCGAGAAAAAGTTATTATAAACATTCACTTTGTTTCTTCTTTGAATTTGAAATGTTTCCATTAAATGCACGAAATAATGTGATGTATTAGGTTGTTTGTATGAATCTACTTCTAACTGTAATATTACAGTAAATACTCATTCAATTTGATTAAAATAAGCGCCATTTACCAACCTAACACAAGTCGATTAACTTCCTCAGCATAAAAATTGTGTGCCCGAGATTCGATGAAGTCGAAGAAGGCTGTTTTCGCCTGGTACTGATTGGCGAAGGTTCTACCGGTGAGAAAGTTATCGAAGTGCTTGAGAAGATAGTAGTCGATTGGCGAGAGGTCTGGGGTATATGGTGGGTGATGCATTGTAGTGAAGCAGGATTATTGGACCCCTTCTGTTGACCAGTGCCCTCGATTTCCTCACAATAAGATTGTTATGATGGTTTGGCTAGGTTGCAGATAGTTATAGTGAATCACACCAGGCGCTGACCACCATAGAGTCTGTTTTGGTAGGTTTTTGCCTTTGGGAAGTGCCATCAGTGTCCAACCACTTTCCTGAACGTCTCTTGTTATCGTTGATGATCCACTTTCCATCACACGTGACGATCGGATCCAAAAAGGATCGTTTTGGTTGTGCAAAAGCAAAGAAGAACAAATCTCGAAACGTGACCATGGGTCGGTCTCCAGTAGGGTCACCAAATTTTCGTCCTGGATTACTGCAGGTCGACCACTTCGAGGCTGAAATCTCCGGAATGAAATTTCGCAAACCAACGTTGAACAGTGCGTTCATCAACACCATCATTGCCAAATGCCTGGGTAAGTTTTAGGACTGTTTCGGCAGCGGTATGCTTCAATTTGAATTTATTTATTTATTTATTTTTATTTATTTTTTTTTTATTTACGGATTCACCATTTGAAACAATATACATTACAATTATTATAACAGTGTGTGTACTACTATTCTAAGAAGTTACATATCATAAAACAAAAATAATGTTAGTCTAACCTTAGTCACTAAGAGATTTTTTCCATTCACTCAATGAATTTACAAAGGGATCGACATTATATTTATTTAACCATCTCATGCATCTGGACATCGGTGTGTTG
>WOGP01006158.1:0-12593 GCA_015342065.1 Leptinotarsa undecemlineata | reverse complement strand
TCTTAAAAAAGAGGATTTTTTATCATTGCAAACTAATTTATTATTGGAGAACCAATCCTGTGCTTTCAATATTTCTATATGAGCAGAGTTAACTGTAGCGGAGATGTTTGATCCATTTACCAGTAAGGTTGTATCATCTGCATACATTACAACATCACCTGCAAAATCATTGACATATATTATATAAAGCAATGGTCCCAGAATAGAACCTTGTGGCACTCCCATGGTATAATTACGGTGAATAGACTTAAACTTGTCTATTTCAACATATTGTGTTCTATTGCCTAGGTAACTTTCAAACCATTTATATGAAATGCCCCTAAATCCATACTTTTCTAATTTATCTAGTAGGATTTTATGGTCAACCAAATCAAATGCCTTACTAAGATCCAAGAAAACACCCAGGGTTCTCTTTCCTTCATCTAGATTATTATATAGTTCATTAAGAAATGTTATTATGGCATGTGTTGTTGACCGCCCTCTTCTAAAGCCAAATTGATTTGCATTAAAGAGTTCATGAAGATCGAAAAAAGAAATTACCATGTGTGACACTGTGTAGTCCCACTGTGATTTGAAAGTGCATAAAGATTATAAGGACAAGTAGCCACATTTTCTGCTGCAAAATTGTCCATATCCAATCCCTCTAGAGGAAATTCGATGACATCATTTAATTTGTCTCTACTTTCCGTTGGAGATAATGTTTTTAAATGTATTACTAAAATATGGGGAAACTTATGGATTGATAGGGACTTTGTGCATTTTCTCCTTTCCTTGTCGGTTTTTCATTTCCATCCAAAGTTTCTTCTTTTGTAAACGAATCCAAGCATTGCCACAAGCATTGGTCGGTTCTTTGTGGTATGCAGAGTGACAAATCCCAGATTTTTAGATTATCTTTTCATCTATTGATTTTTATTGAATCTTTCAGAATGCGACTGTTCCTGTCGTCCAGACCCAGCAATACCACCAGGTCGTGTTCCAGCAAAATGTCCAGGCACCGTCTCAGACAGCGAACCAAACGGCTTCGAGTTTAGGCCCCGGCCAAGCTCAACTCGTCAACCAGTCGTCGCAGGTACTCCAACCCCAGAACTTCGATCAGAATTTGGCGAACAATGTTTATACGAATCCTCAGTTCGCGATGACCGTCAATAGCCTGACAGTCCTCGACGGAGGCGATAATCAAGCGGAAATCAACGAGACGACCAGCGGAATGGACGCTGCTAGCGAGAGTACGGACGATCCGGCGAAGACGAATCCCGTCGTTAATGCTATCGACAACAAGATTGAACAAGCGATGGATCTGGTAAAGAGTCATCTGATGTATACGGTAAGTATTCACTCTGACTAACTTGGCATTAACTTTGCCACAGAAAGTACGTTGGGTAAACCGAACAGACTATAGTAATGCGTTTCAAAGAACACATTTCACGTATTCACAGTTTAGGAGACCAGAAAAGCCTGGTGTCGCTCAACATGGCTTAGATAATGTGAAATGCTTGAACTTGTTAGGGTCGGTACTTGACTACCAGAGTTTGGACGACGTTGAAAGTTTAGAGAATTTGTGTGTGCAGT
Source organism: Leptinotarsa undecemlineata (assembly GCA_015342065.1). Taxonomy (NCBI): domain Eukaryota; kingdom Metazoa; phylum Arthropoda; class Insecta; order Coleoptera; family Chrysomelidae; genus Leptinotarsa; species Leptinotarsa undecemlineata. Next base: position 11,024 of record WOGP01006158.1, on the reverse strand, counting down.
TTTACTCTTGTAACAGTTCTCCGTTCTTTTTTTTATCAATTCCTTTATTTAGCATGAGCTACTATACAATATGTTCGATCCTAACTATCTTTCGGCTAATGGCAAAAAATATTCAAACAATGAATTACAAATATATACATATATATGGCTGGTTACAATCACAAATAATAAACTTGAACCCTCATATGAAATACCTACACATAAGTGGGCAACAAAGGTAATACAAAAATATTGATACAGATACAAAGCAACAAACCCAACTCTTCAAAAACCTTGGAATAGTTATGAAGTTGTTGAACTCAAGAAATAACAATAAATCAAAATCACTCGCCCACTTTGTGCATTTTCATTCTTCCCTTGAAATATCGAATTACAGTCTTTGATACTGTAACGAATTAAAGAATTAACTGTCTCAAACAAATTTATTTTCAACAATACTTCTCTAACACAAATAATTTATATACACCACTTAGCAACTAACAATTAATTTATCTTCACTGTTTGATAACCTGGCTTTAAACGCACAATTCACTTTCTAGCTACATACTCCCTCTATGGACGAATGCAGGGTTTATATACCACTAACGATCTTTATAGATGTATCTAGAAGTCTCTGTACTCGCCTAGTATTTTCCCGGCTTGTCAGACCTCTTCTTTTACGGTGATGTCATGCGTTTGATTGCTGAGGTATCGGTCAAGGCCGGCTTCAGATTCATTACATTACCATGATCTAAATTATTGAAAGCCAACATTCCTGCATAATGAATAGATTTTTCAGTAAACCTCTTATTTTTGAGAGAAAAAAAGAAAGAAAGAAATTTTATTGACCTCAAATTACAATTTCTGTTACATTCTAAAATATCTGCAATAGCAAAATTTGCTTAGGTACGTCATACTGAAAATATAAAAAATATACTTAGAGTTCATAAAGAATAATATTCACACAATTGAATACCTCATCAATCTTATAGAAAGCTTGGGTGACAAGTGAATTTTTTACTTTGAACTTCAATTCTTTTATATGAAGGTCTTTCCATTCACTAGGCAAAGTGTTATATATTTTTATGGGAAGAAACTCCATTTGTTTGGCTGTGTTTTGATTATGCATCTTCGGTAGCCAGATGATGTCTTTGTGTTTTGTATCATAATTCTGAATCCTGGAGCCACAATTATATTTATTTTTATGTACAAACAATATTGCTTCTAGAATGTACGTGGAAGGTAATGTTAGCATGAAACATTTTATAAAGATTGGTTTAGCATGGGCTCTGGAATCAACTTTTTCTAAATCTCTCATTATCTTTTTTGGATAATGGATACTTCACTTGCATGTGAGGAAGCACCACATATCAGTAATCCATAGTTTATGTGGCAATGAGCCATGCCAAAATTTGCAATTCTCAGCAAATCGTTCGAAACTAAACTCCTTAGTCCTCTCAATGCGTAGCGACACCTTTAGAACTTTTTACATAACGATGTCATAAGTCCATTCCAATTTTATTTGTTGTCAAGGTGGACTCCTAGTAGACACACCTCTTTGTCATCACCAGACATTTGGGATCTATTTGCGATAGTTATTTCCTGAATTTTATTAGCGTTCAAGCATAGAATATTAGCGCTAAAGTATGTTTCGCATTTTGTCAGTGTTTCACATGATTACTGATCTACCTTCCCCACTTGTTGGTTACTTCTGACAAAAGTTTCATCACCGGCATTAAAAAAAACATCTGCCGTATCAATATATGTAGGATCATTTATTTAGATAATAAATAGAAGGGGACCAAGTACAGATCCCTAAGGTACTCCATGCTTGACAATTTTGGTATCTGATTTTACATTGTTGTCTAATATAGATAGTGCAGCCTGTCTGTCAAACAATATTGTATTAGGTCATATCCTATACCTCTAAAACCATATTTTTCAAGTTTTTTCAATAATATGTCATGTGAAACACTGTCAAATGCTTTAGATAGATCGCAAAGAAGTAAGCGAGTGCAAATACCCAAATCTTTGTTATGTGTAACAGATATACCCCTATTAGGACTATGCTGTTAGTACTGGACTGGCTTTCTGTCAAGGATAGGATATTCCACAAGAAACAACTATAAATCATGTTCCTCGTTCTAAGTAGGAACATAATTTATAACAACAATGAATTCCTTATTTTATAGAGGTCTTTTAGAATACAATAGTCTTCCATCAAGAGTCAATAAATGTACTTCTTTAGGAACTTTAAAATGTGAACTGATGAATCACTTGAAAGCAAAATGATCATAGAATATATTTTTATGATTAGCTTGTGTTGATGTGAGTTGCCTTTTAAATTATATATGAAATAATTATATATTGTCTTTATAATAATTACTACCATGTGAACTATGTCTGTAAGTTAGGATGCTTACCTGAATTGAGATTATTATTAAATGTTTTTTCATCGAAGATTGAGCTGGTCAGGCGCTGTGTCCGAAGCCCTGTATCCAACCAGTAACCCACCTTTACACAGTGCGGTATTGATCATTGGATCTGAGAATCATTACCCTAAGCAGATGCAATGAGCCAATGGGCATCTGTGCGGCTAAGATTTCTGTCTTAGTGTGGCAAGCCATCATAATCTTGATATTTGAGAGTTGGTCCCGGAGATAGCGTTGCATTTTAGGCAGTGTTTTCACGCCGATTGCTTGCCATCTTTTTCAGCTGACGCACCCGTGGTGGGTGTGAGGCTGGAAGGTTGCGAAAGAGTTGAAAAAAGTAAGAAGTTTAAGTAACAGTATGCTGGCTGAAAGTTTTTGATAAATAATTGACATCATACTGAGCTGAAAGAAAAATCGTCAGCCGCATCGTGGACGGGGGAGTATGCATCACCTGCTCGAATGAACTTGTAAGAAAAGCACGTAAAATAAAGTTATAAATTATTCGAGCAATGCACAAAATCTTTCAGGGTATATGTTTTTTATCTTATTTTATTTTGAACAAAATGCTTAATGTGAAATGTTTGGAGTGTGAAATGAAAATAGCAATCTAGAATGAAGGTAATATAAAAAAAGTAGAAATATTAGAATTGACAACTCTGCGGAACTCATTCTTCATCGATGGTATTGCTATCATAATCGTTCTCTGATGAATCGTCATAGAAGTGTCTTATAGGAAATAATTTTCTTCGTTTTAATCGAATTACAAAGCTCGATGATTTTCACCGTCATCTGTAAATTAGCATGTTAATTATCAAAAAAGGCTACCAGAAATATTTAAGCTCAAAAAAAGTGTCACCGAAATCGCAGCCAGTGAGAGCATGGAACCCTGGCAATGCAGATCGCAAATCGATTCATTTTTTTTTGAGATAAATTATTTTTCCCATGCTGATGTTGCTTTGCAACTCATAAAAAATCGTAATAACAAAGTGTAAATAGTTTTTTAATATATATTAAAATAATGAACAAATAAATTGAAACAAATTGCCAATAATAATAATAATAATTAAGGTCTTAATTTTCCATCATAATAAACTAAATAAAATAAAAATGAAAACATAAAATAAAATATATTCAACATGGTGGGAAAAGGTCGGAGACCAGTTTTTCTATTAGAAAATTCAATTGGAAAAAAATTGATCATGGTAGAGCGATGGATTCATGAAAAACGATATCATTGGAACAAAAAAAGGTAGTTATTTTTCTAAAAAAATTTAAATTTAGAACAGTAGTGTGGTGAGAACCGTTAAAAAGTTGATAGTCTATTGGCGTAGAATTCAAAAACTGGATGTTTTATATTTTTTCATAATAAGGAAACATAGGATTTTAACTAATTAACAGCGTTTTATTATTCTTAACATTGATATATTGAAATTGGCATCTGACATAATTGTTTTTTACATCTCTGTGATTATACAGTTTCTAAAACTATTCATGTGACACTGGGGTTATCTGCTGAATATCAAAATTATTACTCTGAAAAAGGAAAATGGGTTTATGTTCATTTGGATTTACATATTCAGATTCTAATGAAGTTAGAGACTGTGTAGCATTTGATATATTTGAAAATGTATCTCAGATAATGATAAATTACAACAATATTATGACTATTCTGTTGTAAATGCTATTGACTTCAGTTTTCCATTTTTGTTGGCTGAGGTTTTGGAAAAAGTTTTAGAATCGTTCCATTGAAATTTGTGAACCTCATCCTGATATCTTTAAATTCATAGATCTATTGAAGGGACTTCAACACATAATTCAGGTTATGTTAATATTTTGTAACTATAAATTTTGTATCAATGAATATAAGTAGCAAATGCTTAATTTTTGGTTTATGTATCTATACTTATGAATGCGAAAGACTCACTCAACACTCACTCATTTATTTCTTTTTCTACTTACTGGTGAGTCCTATGAAGCTAAAATTCAGTATATAGATGCTTCTTAGGTCCTAGATACGCATTAAGAAATGATGTTCAAATATTCCAATTGGGGCTCCCCCCGTGAGGGTGAAAGGGGAGCGTTTACATATGAAAATTACCTTTTCATTACTGTTTTTCCGTACCGCTAAGTTTTCGATTTTCGGAGGCGCGTTCATAAAATAAAGTTAGCTTTTCATTATTGTTTCTCCATGCCCTTAAATTTCCGATGGGTGAATTTATATTTAGTTTCAGTATTGCACTCGCTAGTTTATTCGTATATGAAATGAAATAACAAAACGGATTTTTCAAGGTATTCTGAATATCTCTTGAAATAAAAGGCCTAGCTCAGATTTTCAAACATCTTAATAATATGCTCTATAAACTGAAAGGAGTATATTTTTAGGATGAGTTAATTTTTTTTAAGGACGGAGAAGCAGAAAGCTCTATAATATGAAACTTTATCGCCTTTAAACTTCTCTATAACTCTGTTTTCTAGATCCTCATGCATCAACTGGAATTTCACTCACTCTGTATAAAGTGCCCTATCTAGATCAACATTAAATTTATATAAACAAATCGATTAATTATATCAGAATTCTCTATAAATTTCTATGGAAATAATAAAAAGTAAATTAATACAATATGTTGAAAATAAATTTTCCATTCATTTCATCGTTGAATTCATTTACATTACAACATTTGTTTTTCTTCTGTTCTCCAAAGTTCACATTTATTAAATATTTGGTTTAGAGTTATTGCAGATAAGTGTTCAAATTAGTAATGATATGTTGGTTCCGTTAACCAGCTATCGCACCCCACGAACGATAACCCTCATTAGTCGAAACTTGTGCGAGCTAAGGATTAATGAGGTCTTACCTTTTAACGTGTTATTCCTAACACGGGTTGGACGATAGCGGGTGAAGATCGATCATTCAGACTAGGGCTTGAACATAACAAAACTTGAATCCGTTCAGGCCAGTCTCAACTCCCTACACTGTAGGTTAATGGACTGACACCAAACAGAAAAGAACTACGCCCCTGGCTAATATCACGAAGGGGGTTGGATTATATCCGACAGGTGCCAGTGCAGAATTCTTCACTGAAGTTATTCTTGCATACTCTGTTGACGATACAACTGCCGCAATAGATTTTCAATTATTGAAACACACTTGCAGACCGGTTTGGGGCTGTTTGGCACTCGTTAGTGCAAGGTAGTGTCTATCATTAACAATTATCAGAAACCATCGACTTTATGTAAGGTAGACACTACCTTGCACCGACGAGTGGTCAAACAGCCCGAAACCGGTCTGCAAATGTGTTTCAATAATTGGAAATATATTGCGGCAGTTGTATCGCCAACAGTATATGCTGGAATTACTTCTGTGTAGAATCCTGCGCTGGCACCTATCGGATATAATCCAACGTCCTTCGTGGTATTAGCCAGGGGAGTAGTTGTTTGCTGATAGGTGTCAGTTCATTAACCTACAGTGTAGGGAGTTGAGACTGGCCTGAACAAATTGTTCCTTTAGATGATTTGATTTATAGTCAGTCTTCAAATATGCCCACTGACTATATGTGAAAAGATAACAAAACTTGTAAAAATCATATTCTACTTCAAAATAGGATAACAAAAATTCAATATAATTTTTAGATGGGGCTGAGATAATATCTATTGATGCTTTTAACAAGTCCACAAATAGTAACGAATTTGTAATTGGAATCACAATAATAAAGGTAAACATGGTGGTTTTCATTATTATTATATTGATATCAAAATTTTCTGTTCACAGAATAGTAATGATTCTGAAAGTCATTTAGAAACATATTTGAACATATATGCTGGCGAAGAAACTGAAGATTTCAATATCGAAAATATAGCACAAAGTTGTCTGAATGTTGAACTCAATTTTATTCCATATAAACTTTTTCATACCTATTTAGTTACTTTTGAAGATAATGCTATGGTTAACAAAGAGGTGAGTCAATTATTTAGATTAGTTCAACAATTTTTGCTAAACTCGAAAGAAGTGCTGGCATTAAGCTTCGTCACAGTTTATATAAGCTTCTTCATATGCATGATTATTCTTATGTTTGTTCAGTTACCTGAGCCTATCAGACCTTATAGTAAAATAATTCCTAGTATTCTGAATAATTTGAAACACTTTTATTCAATTATGTTCCGCATTCTTCTCAGTATTTAAAGAATAATAATCTTTGAAAAAAACTGAGAACTACTATGGTGGTGAAAACAGAATTTGTTATATATTATCATAGAGTTTCTTGCACTAGAAGTTCTTGACGGAGTTAGCGTATATTATTGCATTGAGTTCAGCAGTACCTAATTGTAATGATGAAAGTGACTTTGAGGTATTCTGTGAGTACCACTTTTCTGTTTAACTGAACCTTGCTGCTTTTCTGCACACCCTGAGAGGACAGCACCTGATAAACAAAACCTACAGGCCATAATGTATGTTTTTTCCATTCTCAAGCCGCCACATTTGTCAAATTGATTCATCTTCTATAAATGTTATTTCCAAAAAGTGTTTTTGAAGATAACAGTTGAAATATATGTTTTCTAGTCCTATTTGCATAGGCAAATTAATAAATAATTTCAATATTCAATTCTACAATGTTATCACTAACAATTGTTTTCAGTTCTGAGTGTTTTGTTTTTCTCCTCTTTCTTGATGATTAATGTCAATTACCTATGTTATGTAATATTCTACAATAAGTGTATATGAAAATAAATTCTACCACTCAGCCCGTCAAAACGATATTCGAGTTGCCAACATATATCAAAATGTAATACAAAAAATATATTATAGACTTAAACCAATGGGGATAACGGGGAATTATGTTGCTACAGTATTATACCTAATTGCATAGTTGAATATTAATAACCATACATGATCATTTCTTAGATATATCTCAATATCCATGAAAATGATATGATTTTTTGATAAACTTCAAAATGTTTTTCTTGAATATAGAAAAAATGCTAGTGTTCGACCGAAACTGGTTTTTACGACCGAAAACGAATTTCGGCCACGGCCGAAACCGAAACTTTCTTACAAGGATTATGTTTTGAGGGAAAAATAAAGAAAAGGTTATTTTAATCAGTTAGTCTTTATTTTTTTATCTTTGAATCCCAACGTTATGCAGTCTTCAACATTTTTATTTATTGATAATCAACATAAAAAACCCTTATTTAAGAAAAAATATTAATTGCACCTTAAAAATACTTGAAATAGGTGAGATGTTTATTTGAGTAGGTGTATATCCTTCTTTCGAATATTTTTGATGGTTTTTAAAAATATTAAACATAAAATTACTTATTTGAGTTGTTGCCTACTATCAATTGTATAAAATTTAACGAGCCGAATACTCGACCGAAACTGGACTTTGGATCGGACATTGAAAAATGCAATTACATAATACTTTGTGAAAATTTATCAGGCTGATCAAATCCTTTGTAAAATGAAGAATTTGTTAAACAGTGTTTGTTGGTAGTTTTTTTAGCTGTTTGGCAAGTCTCCAGCACTTTTTGTGATTTCCCCCTTCTTTCCATAACGCCCATTCCAACAATCTTCCTCTACTAATTTGTATAGGTCCTTTATTGGATATTTTGGGTTCTCCTTTATACAGCTTTCTTTGGTTCAAGTGTTCTTTAAATGGAGAGCCGAGTAAATAATTTAGTAATTATTGATTGGTCTTATACCATATAGTTGGTATTATCAAAGCAGATTCAAGCCTTGTATATGGAGCTGATTTGCCTGAAATTTCTGAGCATCTGAGCGTTAATCCATTACATTCCTTCAGTTTGTTTAGATCTTCATGGCATTCTCAGAACATTCTCGATGTCACTTTTTTTATGAAAAACGTAAGTTTAGCCAGAAAATAATTCATGAGACCAGATTTGCTCAGAATAGGAATGAGGATTTCAAAAATAATTTTTACCTTGAAAAAGGGGCCATATCACTTTCCACTCTAAAATGATTCAATGCAAATGCCACGAGAATATAAAATTTGGAAGATTCTCACATTTTTTGTATCAAGATGGAGAAATAGAATGCCAAAAACTTTCCCAAAAATTAACCTTTCCTGAAAATATAACCCTATCAATTTAAATATAAAATTATGTTGTACCCAAAAAAAATAATTATTTCTAGAAGATATATACAACATTTCAGATAAATATCTAGAATTATTCCAAAGTTATCAAAATGGACCCAAAAAGAAACACCCTCTATGTAATTACAGTTTGAAAAATATGTACGAACTTCAGTAATCAGTTTATTCTTTCTGATCACGAGGGATTCTTTTTTGGTGAAGAATATGTAGATGAGAGAGAGAGAGAGAAGTATCCGGACTGGACTCATGTCAATGAGGTAACCATAACATGACCTATAAATCCAGATATTTTTTCGAAACTTAAAATATCAGTTCTTTTGTCTGCAGAGCTAGTTAACTTGATTCATTTTATAATTTAATAAGTGCTGTCTATATCTATCTCTTCATCATATCTGAACACTGAAAAAAATTTAAAATCCCTTTATTACATGAACAATCCTCATTTCACCTGAAAATTCTGGTCCCAAGAAATATAAATCAGTACAGCAGAACCTATAGAGATTTCTTTGCAAAAAGGACTCAGTCTTCAAATTACTAAGTCTTTTCTGTCAAGGGTGGGAAAGGGATGCCACAAGGTTCAGTTCTTGGTCCTATTCTCTTCCATAAAAATGTACTCTGCAAATGAAACTACACTAATGCAAAAAAAAGTGGATACAGAAATTATTTCCACTCTGAAAAACAACCAATCCGTAGGCCCTGATGGTCTATCAGTTCAATTTATTAAAAAATATAATCGATTTTTTCTGAAAAAAAAAGGATACAGTTGATTTGAAATATTCTGTCTCCACAAACGTTAACTGACTTTTGACTATTAAATGACTATCACATTATGGAAAGTTCCAAAGAAGTGATGAAAAGTGCATTTGTCATGCAGCAAAGAGCCTTAAGAAATTTAAGGAAAGTGATACAGGCTTTTTATTCTTGAACTTGCTTGTTCAATATATGAAGACATTAACGAAATAACTCAAATGATGTTTTCTACTTCGAATTTCAAATACATTATCAATCAAACAAGATTGCCTCCAATGTTCAACCTTTTCAGTAAATCTGATCTTTTACGTAAATATTCATATTGCTGATAGTTTCTTATTTTAGATAGTTTTTGTTCTGTCTGGTAGTGATAATCAAATTCATATATTTCGAGAAAATACTACTGATCATACATATAAGGAAATTGAGAATAAAGACCATTTTCCGGAATTTTCAAAAACTCCTAGTCCCGTTGTCTGGATTGATATTTATTATTCAGATGGTTTCAAAGAGTAAGAATGTTTTTATAATCTTGGATGTTCTTCATTACACTTACTTTAAATTTATTTTGCAGGAGAATTACATCATTTGCCTGCGAATGTGGCTATGTAAAATTACTCAAAGTCGATGTGGTCTCAAACAAGCTAGTCTATAATTTCTCTACACGGTTTGGCAACTACATTTCAAAAGTTTATATTTTTCCTGAATTCAATTCTGTGACAGATTATTCGTTTGAGAAAAGTACTTTTTTGAGAGAGTTGCACATCAAATCTCGAGGAACTTCAAAAAAATTGAATTTGGTTGTTGTCAACACAATTTTACCAGCCGTTATATTTCAGTGAGTACCGTTAGTTTACCGAATAAGTTAGTTTACCAAATAAGTATATTCTTGAAATATGTCTTCAAAAGATTTCTGCTGTTTGATTACTTATGAATACACATCAGTATTCAACTCAGCGTGCCTTTTGATAAGGTTCTGCATATGATATGGTTATATTACTTACAAATCACACATTTTAGTTTCATGCTGATTTTTATTTTCAGTGGACTAATATTGCAGGATCCTCTCAGTTGTAAAAACGCACCATCGGACATCAATTATCATAATTTTGTCAAGATGTTTTGTATGTCCTGACTGAAAAAAAAAAATTAAAAAAAGAGTTTTTTACGTTGAACTGAAAATTGTGAGGAAGAAATTTGTTTGGTCTCAAGACCAAATATAAGACCAAAATATTATACTGATTTGTGATTAGTATAACAGTATCATATTTTAATTGTATTACGTTCAGCCAAAGTAATATATTTGAAGTTTTATTATTAAAATTTCCAAAACTTATGATTCGTAGTACCATCTCGGTCAATTACCGATGATCATTTTAAAGCTGTAGATGATGAGAATTTGACTCGTTTAGTACTTCTAGATTATAGCAAGGCCTTTGACACTAATGGTAATGATATATTGTGTGACAAACTTGTCTACTTTGGTTTTCCTCGGAAAGCAGTGTCACTCTTAGGAAACTATCTGAAGAATCCTTCATATGAATTGAGTTGTATCGGATGCACTACCGATATCACACACTGTCTTCCGGCAGTCAGAGTCTCTGCATATGATGATTCAAATTACAGTGGCCTGTAAGAATGCCTGTTAGATATCGTAGTTCATCCCTACTGTAGTCCAACAACTGTTTGGTATCAAGCTTCGAAGGGTGAATAAACGCCTTGAAGTGAGCCGATCCTGGAAGATTCTGCCAGA
>WOGP01006157.1:0-12594 GCA_015342065.1 Leptinotarsa undecemlineata | reverse complement strand
GAAAAAATCTCCTCGTAATAAACAAATAATTCTTACTTTTTTACGAAATCAAATGGACACGTATTAGCAGTTTGTCATAAAAAGCAATTTTTTTTTTCTGAAAGTTCTGAACGTAAATTGTACCTTAAAAACAATTTGATTCATTTTAAAAAGAGTTGAACTCGATAAAAATACCTTCAAATTATCTCGAAAACTTATCGTTACAAAAATTTTCTTTCGAAAGAGTTGTGAAGGTATTCGAAAGACCTTCAAAACAAGTTTCCATCAGACCTACTTTCTCTATCTAAATAAGGGTCGTCGGACGCCCCCTCCGAGGGGGTGCGTACTACAAAAAATCTGATCAGTCTGAAAGGTGTCCCGCTTCAATTAGAAATAGGTATGTCCGAGCTTTTTTTAAAAATCCTACTTTTCATATTCAAAAACGGCTGTGTTAAGTTTTCGTTGTTACACACTGTATAGTAATAAGCTGAGAAAAAAGGAGAAAATAAAAATTTGGAAAAAAATTACAGCAACAATGTAAAGAATAAAAAATTCTCTATCGATCAGTTTATACCAGGATACAGTAGAATAACTATTCATTGGAATGAGGAGCTACAAAAACGCATAACATTCAAACGGAGAAAAATTTTGAAACAACCTGATGAAATTTGTTAATACTTTCCCCCTATAAATAGCTCAGTTTACTCTGAAACATTCACTTGTGAGTGGGGAATCGTAAGTCAAACAAATGGGAACTGTTTATTTTTCCATAGAGATCAGGTGGCCAGAAGTTTATTTGGTTTCGATTTATTTTTGCGCAACTTTCTTTTTTCTTTGTATAATACGTGACCTAGTAGACAATGTTAATTTTGGCCAACAACGTGGCACAAGAAAAAACAAATATTTGAATGTCGAAGGTACCTGGAATTATTATGTTAATGAAATATTTATGTTATGAAAGTATAATATAAAACTGTGAAGAATCGATCGTTAATTATTCTGGAAATTTTTATTTGAGCATATGAAAATAAACTTCATCCGACATATACGAAATTTATCTTAAAATTGATGAATAAAAACAACTTTTTGACGTTTCGTTAATTGCCATCGATCGCAAATTTCTGTTTTGTTCAAGCCTACAACATGATACCTAAAATCGAATTCTGTTTTTGAATGAATCATATAGTTAATTTGCCTATTTGTTCAATTTTTCAAATCTCTTTCCCAATATTCAATGATTTTTCTTCAAAATTGACGAGTGGAATTGAAATATGTGGCTAGTTTCAGGTATCTCCTGATGATTCCAACTTGAGTACTGAAACGCACGTTGAGAGAGACAGTGTGTTCTGATCTTGGTCTATGGAAAAAATATTGCATTGAATATTTCATTGAAGAACCTCACAATCGGAGAATTAGGGATGAACTGCTGGCCCTGATGATGGATAGCCTAAATATATATAACCCAAATGGACTATGACTTTCCATCCTCAGTGATTTTCAATAATGAAGTGAATTGCGAAATTATTTCGCAAATATTTGTGAAAGTCAAAGGTTGAACAATGCCTTCAAATTCTAGTGCAGGTGATAAAGTTAGATACATAGACTCCTGGCCTATACCAGGAAGAAACAATGATTTATGTCTGAAGGGCAGGAACAAACCTGAAACACTGAACTAATAACAAAGTTCTTGGATAGCCAGGAGACTTTGGAAGCAGTTGGTTTTCACCGAGCAAGGTCCTAGTTGCTTGCTAACTGCCAAAAAAACTCTTCTCGATGAACAATTCTCATTGGTTCAGATTCCTGCTGACAATGGTCCGTGAGGTAATGACACTAGTGTATTTCTTACAAGAGAGGGCGTTGCAAGCAGGATCATTGGATCAGAACCTGTTACTAGCAAAGCTTTAGGTTTCAACAAACAAACACTGAGTATCTGGACTACAAAAAAGATTTAGACTTCTAGCAAGAATGACCCATTTCAAGGTCATCCTGACTATCCTTCAAAGATTCCACCAAAGAATTGTTAGATCATCATATGAAGAGACTAGGATTGTTTGTTTTTATTTTTGGAAGATGAGAGAAGACCAGAAGACCACTTTGTGCCTGCCCTGCTTTGGAGAATCAGGTTTTCAATATTTGACCCGGATTTTCTTTTCAACCTTCGGCACGGTTTCACTAACATATTCAACCTGGAAGAATAAATACCAATTAAATAACTCTGCTTGATTGAGAAGATTGATTTACTTTGATAGAGTCTAATATGGTGTAGGACACCTAACCAATCTGTCAATTATATAATTGAAGGTTTACACTTTCGCTGAGTTACCTCTAAGTTCAGTCTCACACTGAATTCTGAAGAACAATATTGAACAATGTTCATGGATCTTGAAATCCATATAAATCTTTCATCGAAAGTAATGATAATATTTACTAAATTCTGATTCATCAGGAATTGACATGAAATACGCCAGTAAAACATTTATTTAATCACTAATAATATATGCCTTATAGTGCATTTCTTCAATGTCCACCCTTTATTTTTTGAACGGGTCAACTCAAAAAATTGTAATTTGGGATAATGAAATTGAATGAATTGAGTTCAAAGAGGGAGAACATTAACAAATTCACTATATACGGTGTCTCAAATTGTTCACTACAAATAGAAAACCTAATTCATTAACGATTCGTCAGAAAATTCCACTTTTTGCTATGACACCTTTTTGGATACCATGTATACAATCAAACAATCACGGTATTCCCAGTAGAAACTTCTCGAATTCTTCTATCTCGGTTCTCTCTCGCCAGGCATTATTCTTCTGGTAAATAAATTTCTCTCTTCTCTTGATATCAGAAGTGACAGCCATTGACATACTTTTTCTACCCGGCTATCTCCTGCTCGCCACATTGCAGCGAGCCCAATAATTACCTTATCTGGAGAACGAAGAGATGAATGTTGGATAAACGAGTTGTGCTCCGCTCGTGATAGATGACTTGGCTCGAATCCATCGACGGCAAAAGTGAAATGATTATTTTTCATTTGGTAGCGTTTTTGTTGGGACAGAAGGTATTGTTTTTCAAATTCTCCCGATGAATAATTACCATTTTCCAGGATTGCAAACTTTTCTTAACCAGCTTGTACAATTAAATTATTTGGAAAAAAATATACAGGTAAACGGCAATAAAATTAGTCCGATTGCTTATAGAAGCTTTTTGTTTTCAACAGAATTTTCAATGGTATAGCACTATTTGTAATGTAATTTTGCGATATTTCTCATTTAAATTCAATCACCGCCTTGGATAATGTACTTCGAAGTCGTGGACGAAACATCAAGCCTAAAAACATGCAGACTACGGCAAACTAACCTATAAATTTGCTTTGACACAAAAAATTAACAGCCATATAACAACACCCTTTTGTGATGTCCAATTTGGCGTACAAGTTTAAAGAAAACAAGTTTGGAAGCAATATCAATGGAAAACTCTTCGCTATTCTGCAAACTCTCAAGCATATTCTTGAACATAACATACAAAATTTTGTGGTCATTACGGATTTATGTAACGTCTAGGTATTCAATAAATGTAGTCGGATGATCAATTTCCAGTGAACATCAAGAAAGCAATATCAAGAGTAAACGGAAACATTATGTTCGATCGGTGACTTATATATATTGTAAAAATTCACATTGGATATAGACTGAAAAAATAATGTTTGCCTTTTTTCAATATCAAAAACATCATATTCCTATGGGTACCATCACATATCGGAATCAGAGGAAACGGACTTGCAGATAAAGCAGCATCTTACAGCGTAAGAAGTGCTTACTTAAAAAACTATTGAAGGATTCCTGAAATTCCAGATGGCAGAACTATCTCAATGGATACTGAAATAAGTTAAATCTTATATATAAAATTCTCGTGTCACAATGTTCGTTCCCGTACTCCTCCGAAACGTCTTGACCGATTCTCATGAAATTTTTTGAGCATATTAAGTAAGTCTGAGCATCGGCCAATATCTATTTTTCATACCCCTTAGTTATAAGGGTTGTCCACCCTCAACTTTTTTTTCTATTTTTAGACATTTTTTTTTTAATTTCTCAATTTATGTCGCATCAAAAAATACATACGACCTCAAATTTTTACCCTTTTATCATCAACCCCTATTTTTCAATGGCCATTTCAGTAATTTAATCATTTTTCATCCCCGGTCGATAACTGATCAATCGTCATTTAGTTAGTTATCCCCGCCAGTTGTCTACAGGTGTCACTTTTGACCCAGTAAACATCACGGAGTACGGATGAGAACGAAGCCAGTCTCCTGTTTCTCTCACACAATAATACTTCTCTCACTCCCTACACAGTTGTCGGCCATCATTATTATTTATGCATCAAGTGTAGCAGCAACGTTGACAATTATTATTTTGCTATCTCAGTGCTTAATTTTTATTAAAATTGGGCAAACTTTTTTTTTGTATTAATTTTTTTTACCGTTTCTAGAAATTACTTAAAAATTATTTATATGGCAAAACAACATTTGCCGGGTCAGCTAGTTCACTATAAAAACGTGCAAAATTACACCACAGGCCAGATCCACCAAGTCTCATGCGTCTTCATACTTGCCTCATCCGCAAAACCCACGGACACTTGTTGAAAATAGAAGAAGTGAGAATACGTCTAATTCCAGTGACTGTGGAACCCTTTTTACTTGACGGCCCAAATTCAAAGTTCAATGTCAAGCATTCAATCTAGATCCTGACTTCACACTCAGGGTAAAACTGTGAAATTTAAAATCTACTGAATTTTTTTGATTATATCGAACTTCTCAAAGGATTTATTGTGAATATGTTACATGTATTTCAACCATAATCAGATCCACTCTTGTTTCTTGTTCCTTTTCTTATATATCTGTAATAATTACAAAAAAACAGAAATATATATGGAAAACTGTCAGCAAAAACTTAGGGACCCAATCAAAACCAAATCAATCAAATGAAATCATTGTTGCAGGAAAAAATTTTAATAAAAAACAGGAAATTGCCACAGTCTTTGCTGAAAATATGCAACTTCAGTAAAGAATGCAATAAAAACGCATTTCACAAATTTGAATTTGGAAAATTTCACTTCAACGTTTAATTTCTTCCAGTGTCTAGTCATGAAGTACTTGAAATAATTCGTTTTTTCAAAAATGTGAATTCCATGGGCGTTGATTGCATTTCCACCAGACTGAGTAAAAGTATTGGGCCATGTATAGCCTAGCCGTTAGCTCATTTGACAAACATATCAACTGAATCAGGAGTATTTCCAGAATATTTAAAAATCGGTGATGTTACCCCTATTTTTAAAAAGGGTGACCCCCATCTAGTTGACAATTACAGACCCATTACTGTACTGTCAGTCATCAGCAAAATTGTTGAGAAATGTATTCACCGGTAAATGCTTCCCATTTTTATATGTATATGTGTGAGCGCGCGTATATGTGCTTATATATTTGTACAATTATTTTTATTGCTGTTTATATAGGTTTAACATTTTATATACACCCAGTGTATAGTGTGATGTTTAGGACTACATAGTATATAATAATCCCAGGAGTGTTTTGACTTACCATACGTACATGCTCTACCACAATGGTTAATAAATTATTATTATTTTTTTTATTATTTCTGGATGAATATAAAATTATTACTGATCACCAAAATGGTTTTCTGCCAGGTAGATCGACGGAGAGTGCGGCTGTTTCACTTTCCAATTTCATATATTCCTCGCTGGATCAAAAAAAGTACGTGGACGTATTGAATTCAGACATGCACCAGTACCCTACTAGAAACAGTAACCTACTCAGGATCCCAAAACATACCAGCTCGTTTTACGAAAAATCTCCAAATTTTACTGGCATTAAATTTTATAATTGTCTTCCTATCATCATTAAGGCTGAACAAAATTTCATGAAATTTAAGGCCAAATTGAAATCATTCTTGGTAGAGTCATGTTTTTATAATGTTTCAGATCATTGCCCGATAATGAAATGGATAATGAAATACGTAGATTTTACTTATTTATTGTTTTCACTGTTTCCTGTGTTGTATTTTATGACATATCCTATATCATGTGAATTATATTTTAGGGATAAATAAATTTATTATTATCATTATTATTATTGAATATAATGTAGGACGTTGCTAATAACCCTTGGGGTCGATGCAACTTTTTTTTGTGAAAAACACGGAACATCCCAATTCAGCAATCACCGTAGATAGAATGGATTGGTAAAAGGAAAAACGAATACTAACAACTCTATACTCTACTCATACATAATGAACCAGACTCCACAAACAAAATGCACATATGATTGTTCTTATGATAGAACTAATATTGGTGAAACTCCATGGTCACTGAAAGTATGGGAGAATGAACATTGAGATTTCATTAGTTCGGACTTCTATTGTCTTATATCATATAAAATTATTTAAAATCCCTAAAAGAATCAATAAAATCCAAAAGATCACGATAACAATTATAGTAGGCAAAAAAACTGAAATCACAATTACATAATATACAAGCAACAATTGGAAATTGAATTACTAACAAAAAATAGATTTCGACGTAAAAAGTATCTACACAAACGTTCCTGTCGAAGAATCACTCCAAATCATACAGAGGAAGCTATTCGAAGATGGGGACCGGAAAGATAGAACGAACTTACCGTTGCATGTAATCATGGAATTATTAGGATGCTTTTTCCAACTAAAGGACGAATTCGGATGAGGGACTCAAGATGAGAGACTTCCAATGGTACTACGTAAATAGATCTCTCTTATTATTGTACTATCATGCATACTTTCATTGTAACATTTCCTAGGGATTGTTCCAGAATACTCAAAGTTCAAAAAAGAACCATAAGGTTACTAGAAGGACAAATTGCGAACCCATCTATGAGATATTAAAATATGTAAAATCTCATACAACCAGTTTTCCTACTCTAAATGGAAATGAGAATTATCATACTAGAAATACCCTACAGTTGAAAGTGCCAACACACATATTAGTTGTATCTGAATCATGTCCCAGGCTTATGGTCATCAAATTGTACAATAAATCCCCAAGTACAATAAAAAATCTGACTCTAAAACAGTATAACTATCAAATCAAACAGTTGCTCCTGGATAAATCCTTTTATTCTCTCAAAGAATATATGGATGATAACTTATGACCCTGTACATGTGTAACATTTAAGGAAGATTTTAATAACGATGCGGTTACAAAAATAACAGGTTTTTTTCTGGTTTTGACTTTTATATAGTGTGTACATGTCCAACATTTTAGGCCGATTTCAATAACGATGCTGTTGCATAAACAGCTGATTATTTTAGGTTTTGACTATTATATATTATATTATATTATCTATGTGAATTGTATATTGTGCCTCTAAGTACACGAAGTTTGTATTTTTAATTTAGTTTCCTTCCATCTTCCATTATTGTATATGTTGAAATTTGCGGACACACCCATCATAGTCTTCATAATATATTACGTACCTTGAAGGCCACCGAATCAAAACATTGCGCAAGCCTGCTCAACAAATTATGTTCATGTACCCTTTGATCTTAATTTAAATGTTATTCCAAAGTATTTAAGTCTCTCTGAACGGCCCATTAGATTAAGAAGACATATGCTAGAATATAACCTCATTTCGGAGACAAGTAGACGACGACGAGTAGGAATTATGTTACCGTTTTTTGAAACATAAAACATACTGAGATTTTTGGCAACTTGGCCGTGATGGTTCGATAGGCGCTCATGAGAAACATTCGCAAAATTCTATGATGGAAACAAGCAATCGGAATAGAGAGTCATTTGAAATGGTTATTCAGTTATTAGTTTGAAAAATTATTTTCAGGAGTAACAGATGAATTCTGTAAATCTTGTAATGACCTCTCATCACTATAAATGATGGAAGATCAACACTGTGAGTTATCACTTCGAGCTATAGCTATTATAGTGTTCCTCAAATTGATTTCATTGACTTGGGAAGAAAAATAAATTTGTGTATCATCGGCGTGAAAATAATTATGACGGCTTTCCAGAGTTTCTTTGAAATACGACATAGAAATTGAGGAGTATAGTGGACCTGGTATTGACCCTCAAAGTACTTAACAGGCGACTACAGAAGGGTTCCTATAATTTGTGATTCGTACAAATCAACCAGAAATTGCTGATTTTTGAGTAAACTTTTCATATTGCAATAAAGTCATTTTTGTTTCATTGAACAGAATACGACAACTTCTATAAAAAATGTCGAAATAGTTTGAGAAGACAAAATTTATGGAGGAAAACTTCATCTGAAAATGAAAGCAGATTTCTTCCAAACATTAAGATTTTGAAAGGTCAAAATTCTCAACGAAGGTCAAAGACAACTTTTATTTCATTCACAAAAATGATTTTTATCTATATTGACTTATTCAACAAGTTTCAACTGATTTTTCATTATTGCAGTCTGGAGTGTCTTACTCAACCTCAAAACAGATCTTTCCAATGACCTTTGATGATTAGATATATAAGTTTCAAAAATCCGAAAATCTAAAACAATCAATGGAACCTTGTTTTATCATGAAAAATCATACACATACATCATCCTGCACATACAGTGAACAAGACTGATGGAATGGGTGTCATGAGAAGACGGGAGAATAAACGCAATAAGCCCAAGAGGCTGCAGTGTTTTCTGTAGACTTGGACTAAATGTACAAGTCAGATAGCTCCCAAGGGACCAAAACAAAATCCTGCACAAACCCTGAAACTGAGACAAACTGAATTCTGCGTGACGATTTCCAGTTCGAAATGATGGAAATATATCAAAGCTAGTTCTGACAAAATCTGTAGAGAAATGATAATCAAATTCAGCTAGTAGTTTTGAATTTATTTAATTATGATTGAGTTTGGTTTACGGGACAGAATATATTCTTCGAATTGTAGGATGTCTTCGGGTTTAAAAGTCTTGGTCTGCAGATTTCTATTTACAGCCATAAGACCCTTCCAATTTGGTTCCTCATTTAAGATAGAAAATTTTTTTGGAGCTCGTAAGGCTCCAGACGAATTCAGTCAATAAAAAATACACATAACTTCATTTTCAATGATATCCATGAGAAGGAAATATTCGTCAATGAATATCGACCTATCCTGCTCATATCCAAATATGAATAACTGCCTGTACTCATGAGGAACGTTATCTGATGAATATTACTGCAATTCCATCGCAACACCAAATATTCACCACCACACCAAATCTTCCAAACAGTGCATAATAAGTCCTCTATCTGTTGAGTATAATAGCTGTAAGAGTTTAGCACAAAATCCCATGTATTTTCATTTGGCGCTTCATTCTGGCGATTTTCTGGACCGTAGGCCTAGTTCACAAGGTCTTAAACCTTCAGAACCCTCTTTTTCACTTTTGCCATCATTTAGTCAACCAGTCAAAAGCTACCGCGCGTATAGCGAGAAATTTAAATCGACAATAGATGAACACAAGCTCATGACGAGACCAAAACTCCTTGTATTTTCTTATGGAGCTGAACTGTTTGCAATTTTCATGACATGGTATGACAACCTTGCGGAACACCCAACTAGAGGTTCGTGTGTTTCGAAGAGTGGGAGAGAATAACGTGTGAAGAAATAGATGTAGAGAAGGATGGAATGAGTATTGGAGAGATTCAGAGACCGTGGCCACACTTGGTCCCCTTGTTCCGCACCAGTCACGTGGTCCTAGTGATCATCGGCAGCTGAGTGAAATTGAATAAAAAAACTTTTCGGGATGAGAATCGAACCCAGATTGTTACCGTGGTAGACGTTGTCCTCAGCCTCAACACCAACGTAGAATATTACGGAAGTAATTGCGAATTGTTAATATTTATAGCCGTTGTTTTGTCGGGTACGAAATCGACTTTATACTTGACCACATATTTTGATTTCCGAATATTTTCATGGAAATGGTGAAGTTATTACTATGTAAAAGATAAGAAAATATACTTAGATTTAGGGAAGAATTGATGTTTCATAAAAAGGTGTGTGTGTGTGTGTGTATTTGTTAGAGTGAGAGAGACACGTAATCGATGCAAAGAGAGATGGAGATAGTATCGAGGTGATACGTCGTCAATGCAAGCATTGCGTGTTGTCAGTTGTAAAATAAATCGTTGTTTATGGGGCGATGTAGCATTTGAAGCATTGCCGGTTTCAAAATTGTGCACGAAAGGTACTTTATTCATCTTCTTTGTCATCTGAATCTTTTCGAAATACCAGATACATACCAAATACATTGCTGGATGTAGCCGTTACTATGTGGTAGAAAATCACAATGAAGAAAAAAGGGAAATGAAACTTTCTATGTTTTCAACAACTTTTATTTGTAACTAACGTTACTGCAGTTTCTTCCTATGAAGACATTTCCAGACGTATACATTGGACTAAAAATAATTGATTACATTAGCCCTTAAACAGTGCATTCTATTTAAAACGAGCCACCCTGAATTAATTTTGGTACAATGATTTGCAGGAACAATAAAAAAACACGTCAACCATAGTATACAGAAGAACACATTTTGACATATTCACATTTGATATTACTTGTTTCACATCATCAGATGATCCATGATCAGCTTATGGTTCAGCTACAAATTATTTAAGATGAGGACGAATATTTCGAAAGCCTCCTGTATAATTGATAACCTGTTTTTTTATTTTTTTTTTCGCTACTTTCCCACAAGCACCGACCTTAGATATCCTTGAGGATTTTCCTCTATTGCTTGTGCTTTGTCTTCAATTAAAAACCATTCACAAGCACTTTGACAATTCGCAGAGAGCTTTGGAAAGTTTTGTTCAAACCCAACTGAACGAAAGCTATTTCTGGAACTAAAACACCACCCACCGACTTCACGCTAAGTGTTCTACAAAATCATGTCGAGACAACAAACTTTAATAATTTGCTATCGGAACTTCAAGGCTCGAAAAAGAGTGTCGCTTGTTACAGCGCAAATAGATGTTGCGCTAGACAAGGCTATTTAGAACAGAAGAAAAAATATCTTATAAGACGAAGCGACTGCAGAATGGACGAGAAATATCGAGCCGGAGAACAAAATTAATCCCCTTCTTTATAGCCTTCTTCTTGCTTCAATGCGGGACTGCTCGGCGGGATTTGAATGATTTGTACGGAATTATGATTCAGAGACGAAGACGTCAAGGATGAGGTCGGACAACAGGAATAGAAAAAAATGAAAATTATGTAGCAGATTCATCATTTCGACTACATTGTAGTATTGCATTTGACTTTATCTGTATCCGTTCTCATGTCTTGATGAAAGTCATATCAAGGATTTCATCTTTGTGCATCTCATCATATTTCAGGAACCTCGTACATATGTATTCTTCATCATAACTTATCCCAAATTCTCCACTTATTTAGGAGGTTGAATATTTTCGTTTTCAAAAACCTATAAATTTCGTATTGTTCGCAAAAAAGTTATTGTTTTCTTGATACTCGAATATCGAAGACATTTGGTAGTCTAATACATATATGAGATGATTTTTTGAGATTCAGTTATTGGTTCATTTGTTCTATAGACTCTGCAGACTCAGATTTTCATGTTAGTGGATATAATCTGAGTATTTTGTTTCATGTGTTTTCTTGAAAGCTCGCTGTGAAGAACCCTTTAGGTCAGATGAATGTAGAGAAACCATTTTCGAAAATATTTCGGGATGCTGAGTCGTTTACAATTCTGTAGACATTCAATCATCAACGTAAAATTATAATATATCGTCACCAAAATATCACTGATTCTGATCCGGTCATCAAAAGTTCAGTCAGAATCAAGTTATGTTTTTCTATGGGTGGCAGTTTTCTGATTCTTAACTGTGTTCCAAGCTTTTGAGAAGCAGCTTTTGCAATTCCAATGACATGATTGTATCAAGACATTTTAACCCCAACATACTTATCGAAGCATAAAGCGGAATTGACAGCCTGACATTATTATATCCGGTTCGGAGACATTTACCTTTTTGGGGAAAAATCGATACCTTGGTTTTCGTGGCATTGATTGAAGCTGGTTAGTTTTACCCCAATTCGAAATTACCTCTAGATCCTCATTGAGATATACAAATTCCTGTTACCCGTGAATGACGAGACAAGTATGCTGTCTCCAGCAGAACGATATATTTTAATCTTTTGTATTGAAGGGGTTATATTTTTTTAGGAGTGATTAATTTTTGGGAAAGAAAGTTTTTGGCTTTCTACTACTCCATCTTGATACAATCTTGTTTTCAACCATGGAGTAAAGGTATTCGAGAGATATTCATCGACGACCACTTGCAAGGAACTTTTTCTCAAGAAACTGGAGAAAAATACATAAAAATGATCCTACAAGCCAAATCATCAACGTTTGGCCTTCATCCCTCGTAACACACATGATCAAAGGCTTTAGAAATATCAAACGCAACAGCTTTTGAATCTCCATGTTTCTCGATTGCGTTATTTCAAATATAGGTGACATACGATAGAAGGTTGCCTGTGGATCTTCGTTTCCGAAAACCATATTGATGTTCACCCAAGATGTTGAAGCCTTTAAAATGTTTATG
>WOGP01006156.1:0-12594 GCA_015342065.1 Leptinotarsa undecemlineata | reverse complement strand
TTGTATCCAATTAAGCAAACAAAGGATCACAAGTAGATGCATTATCGAGCAAAATTATAAAGAGTAGTTTTGAAATAATTGGACATGACTTATTTCTCCGAGATCTGACTATTTATAGGTCATTTGGGTGCTTTCACCTTTCACCTATCTCCTCTTTCCTCTTTCCGCTTCATTGGTTTTGGCGGGCGATGACCGTTTGACGGGAGTTGGTCGTTTCCCGTTTGATAAGCGGTTTCCATATGTTACGTATCTCTACGCTGGCTTGGCTAAATGTGTTGTTAGACAACATATACGCGGCTTCCTTGAATTTTCTCCTAAACCAGTTTTCCTATTTGTGGATGATTTCAGCTTGAGCCCATTTGATATTATGTTGATGAGTCCAAACATGCTTTGCTATTCCGGAATTGCTAGTTTCTCCTTTCTGTGTGTGTTTCTTGTGCTCAGAAATGCGAAAAGAAACACACATTGTATTATTGTATTTATATGTAAATTAATGTTAACATTACTATCATTGTTGTATATCAGGATGTATCCTATTTGAATAAAGAATTTCATTTCATTTTATTTCACATTTTTTGAGGTATCTATTTATACATATATGCATTCAGAAGTGGATTATATAAATTCATATTTTTTGATATTGTTAATTTCAACTAGTCGTAGTATCATCAGAAATTTTTCACAACGGCTTTTTTGTACTATAGTTTTTCCCGAAAAAATAATTGAAAGCAAAATAATAAAATCATAATTTAAAAAAAAATTAAGTTGACCCAGCTGTGAATGCATTTTTTAATAGGGCAACTTTCATGTATCATAGTTTTTAAAGTAATATTTTCACTTTTTTTGTATTTAAGAAGATTACTGAAATATTGTTTCCCTGGAAAAATTTTCACTGAAAAATATATACTATAGGCTTATTTTTTCATGTACTGTGCATTTTTTAATGTTCATACTTTCTTCAGAGTATGGGGTGAGTGAGAATTCAGCGTCTATTGAATTCAATTACTTTTGGAAATTGGGGCAAGTGTGGAAATTTATTTCAAACTACATTTCATTTTTTTGAGCGCTTTCATTGGACAAAAATTAACAAAGTTATGAACTAATGAAATTATATTAGCGAACGTAAATTGAATTATATCCTGGAAAATCACATGCAAATACAAAGATATCTCCTCAACGTTCTAGTTCGGGGTCGGAAATGATTTTACCGATAATTGCAACTGTAACAGTATCGATATATATATCAACTAAGTGTTGAGGAGAAAGTTGAAAACTGTGAAATTTTATATAACTCTTAAATATTCTGTGAGAACATGAATAATGATTATTGTTTTTGAATCTGTATTGATAGTGTGTTTGATATCTCAAATTGAATTTCTTGAAATGAACAATTCGAGTTATCATACCCGGATATCAATATATTCTAAGTTTCGAGAATCAGTACTGAATTTCGATAGCTGATTCCTAAGTAAATCTATTTATTGATCGAAATTGGATTTTCAACAACACCGAGAAACACGAGGCTGGTTCGTTTGAAAGTGAGTCACGTTTAACTTCATGGTCACTAGATGGTGAGAAATTACTTGATTTCCACATAATTCGCCTCGAATTCAAACAATGTTTCTACATTTATTGTCAGCCCACTAGTTCAGATGTGTTTGATGTTCCAGTCTTGGATTACCAGTTAATTTTCTTTTTTTACCACATTGGTGAATACAAGGTGGATATAACGTGAATATGAAGCTGGTTTTCTTTCGGCTTTCATCGACCTAATCAAAGATCGAAATGACGTAATATGAACTGCATGTACTTACAAATGCATCAAAGTTAACAGGAACATTAGTTTGTAAAATAAGTGATAATTGGTTCCTAACAGTTCCTGATCCAATTAGAAAGCACTGAACGATAATCCTTAATTTCGACGCAATCATAGATAACTTTGTGTATGGCATCAGTGGCTACTTGAGGCAGATGCACGAACATCTTTGCATTTGCGTTTCATGGTAACTCAATTTGAGCTAATTCGCAAATTGAAGAGAAGTCGACTGCTGACGAGCTCTGAATTAGAAGCGGGTCTGTTATATGGGCATCTCGGTGTGACATCAAAGGATTGTTGATGGAAATTGTTTCTAGGTAAAGAATGACTGGATTGAAAATGTTTCGGGTCTGTTTGGCACGATTGGATTAAGGGAATGGCATAGTCTAATTTCTCCTGATTGAAACAGATGTTTTTGCAGTTACTTACAGCAAAAAACGGAAATATATTGTTAGTCAAGTTTGGTTTCAAAAAAGATGAGTAAATTGTTAGAGTTGTATTTATAGAATGATGAAAAAGATTCTATGAATTTTTGAAGACGACTAAAATGAATTGGAGTTGAACAGAGAAAGTCAAACTTTCTGGTTATTTCACAGAATACAGGAAAAAAATCGATTTGAATGATCGATGGAAATAATGACATTTCTATATTGATTCATTTGTCAAGTTACTGACTAATTGCCCTCAACTTGCCCCTCAACTGTGAGATATATTAGACACACTTCTTTTCGAAATAGTGGTTATTGACCTGACCGTTGATATCGAGAATTCAAAAATGGCAGCAGATCTAGCTCAAGGACCCCTTGCAATTTCCCACCCCACTTGTGTGGAATCTGTCAACAGAATAGCCAAGTTGCCAGTGGTTGAGTCCACAATTCAAACCGCAACGAACATTTATGGGAAAGTAAAAGATATCAACAGTCTTACCAACTGGACTCTTTCCACGGCAGAAAATACAGTGTGTATGGCGGTGGAAGCAGGAAAACCAATCGCCATGCCCGTGATCAAAAACTTAGAAGGACCCAGTAAAAAGGTAGATGATGTCCTGTGCACAGGGTTGGACTACGTTGAAAGCAAGGTTCCCGCTATGAAATTGCCTGCTTCAGAGGTCAGTAACAATTTCGTTCATCATCAATGTTTCTGCACCCCTAGTTTTATCATATGAATCATTTCGAGTACATCAACAGAACTATTGGAAAATTTCTTTTTTTGAAGTATTTGAATGGTAGGAGTTTGGAAAACTATTGGTTGAAATATTATAGAAACCTCAAAAATGAAAGAGTCACATCAAAATGGGAGATTATTGACAACCTGCTTGGAGAATATTTGAATAATTTAAATTAAGAATACCACAAATATTAAAAAAAAAAACTCCAAAATAAATGTAATGTTGACAAATAAATTTAAAAAAAACAATAATTATACTTTGATAAAAACATGGAAACATTTCAAATTGAGTTTTGATTATTGAACTTTTTAAGTTTTTTTTTCTGTTTTATCAATAATAAAACATAATTTATTCTGCTCCATATTTTTTGAAGTAGCAGGAGTATTTGTTTTTTGAAATCATCAGAAATTTATTAATAGTTATTGTGATGGAATAAATGTTTTTTTCAATAGTAGGTATCATTTATTCCAAAAACATGTAAAAGTAACATAAGGCCGAAATATTTGTTTTGGATTGGTACAAAAAAGTGAATCGATTTGAAAAACTGAAAAGAAATAAATATAACGTGAATAATTCAGACTAATAGTTTACATTATTTTCAATTTCAATTATTGTTAATAATAATTAGGTGCAGACTGGTACCTAAATCATTTTATCAGTGCTATGCCTCGGCAGTACTAAGTATGACTGGAGTTAATTTGGTTTCGAAATGTTAAACAAAACTAGAATATTAAAGATGGAATTTTGGGACGAACCAACAGGAATAGTCAGTGTCAAGATAAGTAAAGACCGGCCAACAAAATGTTGGTATCATGTTGATGGATGTTAGCAACATATTTGTTGGAAACAATTTGTATCCGGATACATGGTTTCAACCATGTATCCGTACCAAAACCATTTGCTTTTTCAAACCAAACTAAGTTTTGAAGGAAAAATGTATCACGTATCACAATAGGTACAACTGAAAAAAAAATTGAACAATTTTTTTAAGGAGTACAGAAAAATGGATATTCAAAATATATTGATCATTATTGTTACTATGTTTTCCTATTTTTCCATTATTTATTTCATTATAAAAATATTCACCACTCTCTCCGCAATGTGAAATCTAATCTTTTCATTTCTGTTCCGTTTCAAAATTATTTGTTGACAAGAAACTCATTTTTTTTCATCATCGTCTGTCCCTGCATCTCTTGTACCATCTATCATCAATAAATCTAACGACGCCTCAAGCAGATTCTTCAACAGATCTACAACACAACTAAGAACTATGTTAGTCCTGTGGTAGACTCGGCACGCTCCTACACCGATCCGGCCCTGCAAACTGCCAAAAACATCGTGGAACCAACCGTTGAGATGGCTAGGAATTTAGTGGACCCCTTTGTTCAACCTGCATTGGAAAGGGCACACGTTATTAAAGAAAACGTAATGCACATGGTTGATGAATACCTTCATCGTGGTCATAATCATGAAGGTGAGTATTTTTCATGAAAAAGTATATTTTATTCACAAAAATGATACCTCAAGTAATAGTTTGAGTAAGTAGTATTTATTATGAAGTAAAATGTAGAGTAGAAACAAAAGAAATCACTCAGGAGGTCATGTGGAAAGAAAATCATGAGGAAAATGACTATTGAGCAAATGTGCATCATTTGTGTTCTGAAATTCCACTAAGCTTTTTTTTTCAGTAAAGCTTTTGGAAAAAAGTAGAAAATCTACATTTATTACTTGTGCAATGGTGTTGATTATTGCTTGAGAAATGAATTCTTTTTTCATAAACACTCTTGACTTGTATTGGCGGATAATCTAGACAAAAGCAAACCACTCCACTTGTAGAAATTTACATGTATTTGCGAGATGTTCATTGATGATACTAGCTTGGAAGACCTTGCGATTAGGATACTTATTGCTTCCATTGCAATCATTCCTATATTTTTTTATCCACCAGTTATTTACTAATACGCCTTTCAAACTCTTCATTCTTTGTCTTATTTTATATTTCATTCATACGGTATTTTAGAATAAAACATAGTTGAAATCGTTGACATAATCTCAAGAAGAAAGGAAGTTTATACGAGAGAACTATCCTGAAAAATTGATGAATATCAGAAAAGTGAAACATGTGGCTACAAAATAAATCCTTTTGTTTTGTTGTTCAATGCTCAACGTTTTATTTTATGTTTGTTATGAATAAAATGACAAGCAATTGATTCAATCACTGCAAGCGAAAACAAATAATTCACTTTATCACTATGGTCAAAAAATCTTTACCACAACTGAATTGCATTTGAATATAGGATAATAATAATATAGGAAATACTTAAATATTCAACAAAAGTCATTTTTTGTGGAGGAAAATCAGTTTTTTCAACGACCTTTTTTGGGTTTTGTTACCTTCCACAAAAAAAAAAGGAAATACTTTTGTCTGATTTCTACTAATAATAAACTCAGTAAAAATTAGAAAAAAGTATTTTCTTAATCCTATATTCAGTATGAAATTCTACGAAATAAATAGGTCGAGTAAACTGCATTTCCATTTTTTGTGGTAAATATTGTGTCTAATCGAAAATAAAAATTTTCAGGTTTGGATGATTTGGAATGTGACGAATGCAGAGAAATCAGGAAACAGATGGAGGAAAGCCAATCGAAGCAACAAAAAGAAGAAAACCATGAGCAAAATTAATAATGTTTGTACTATTGATTTTATTGATACAGTGCTGTTATTCGTATGGTTTTGGTCCTTAATTCCCGTTATATGTAAGACTGTTTTCATTGTTTTAGCCATTAAGGTAAAAAAGTAACAATTTTATATATTTTGTAAGAAAGTGATGAATTATTAACAAATTTTTATTACGATAATGTTGTTTTATTTGAGATTGATTGAAATAAATCTGAATTTATTGAAGAGTATCAGCATAGTTCATGAACATTCTAAGTTCAATACAATTTGGAACATTCTGGAATAGACGCTCTTCCGCCATTTGAATCAATACAGCACTTCAAAACTTATTAGAACCATGATATTAGTTACACAATTTCCAACCATCTGAAACAAAAAATCAGAAATAACGAGAACTACTGATAAATCTGAACCAACTCACGTGTAACAGCAAAGGAGAATCTATGTTGAAAACAATTGCATTACGATCCTGATTATCATCCAGAAGTTTCGAGTATATTGTTTTAATCTGGAAAAGAGTTCAATATATATTTACTTCCTAAGAGACTGATAAAAATCCAAAGCTCTTAAAATACTATTCTGTTGAAAAATAAGGCGACCTTTAATTTTTCTCAAAAAATATTTATTTATTCATTGATTTCTATTTTGTTCTTCTCAATCGTCGCAAAACGCCTTCCTTTCATGGTTCTTCAATTCTTGGAAAAAGTCGCAGGGGAGGAAATCTGGTGAATACGGTGGCCGAGGCATGATTACGACGTTGTTTTTGGCCAAAAATTACAAATAAGCAATGACGACTGAGCAGATGCTCACTCACCACAATTTTTTTCAGTAGGGTGGGGCTTATTTTGTCGAAATTGATTCATTAGTTATCAATAAATTTGATGTTGAGAGAATTATGAATAAATCTCAAAATTTTCAATCATGTCACCCTTTGGGGAAAATGGCAAGAACAACAACAATGGAATTGAATTGAATTATCAAGCTCCAATAATTTTCCTACAATGATTCAGCTGGTTCACGAAACTTTTCCTTACATTAAGGAAATGGTTCGTGGCCAGCAATTAAGATTCCCTTACAAGTTTCTATCGCATGTACCAGGAAGAGATTAGGTTAGGTCCAAAGTGAGTGATTCTATTCGACCCTCCACCGCAACCCTCAAGGGTTTCTTGTGGTTCACACCTATTCACACTCGACCAAATAAACCCAACTTCTTAAAGAAGCCGATTAATTTGTATGGTGAGTGGTCTTTCAGGTAAGATGGTGAGAGTACGGCTCTGCCGAACTCTAAAAACCTGATTCGGTTCCCAGCGTAGCAGGCACATAGTATGTGTTCTGCTGTTTCATCATTTTCCAAACAGAGGCGACACATACTGTCTTCCGACAGTGATGATGTGAGAAGGCCTGTTAGACATCGTTGTTCCTCCCTACTGTAATTCAACAACTGTTTGGTTTCAAGCTTCAAAAGATGAATAAACGCCTTGGAGTGAGCCAATCCTGGAAGATTCTGCCGGAGGTCCACAAACCTTCCCATACAGGTGTTCAATCTTTGTATGGCAAAGCCTAAAGCGGTGAAGCTGCTTGCATCACCCTCGTCTGCAAGAAAGTCAGCATCCTCATTGCCTTTGAGGCCAGTATGGCCAGGAATCCAGACCAGAGACAATTTGTCAAGTCTTTCTATCGAGGAGAGTCGTTTTTGGCAATTTGCTACCAATTTAGTTTTGCTCGGTAGGAGCCAAGAGCTTCCAACGCCGCGTCCAAGAATATTTTTATTGACTTGTGTATGAGGTTGAATTCTCCGCACACAATTCAATAGCGTAAATTTCCGTTTGAAATACAGTCGCATCGGTTTCTAGGAAGGTTGATATCTCTGTTCTGGGTCTGCGACTTAAAACACCTGCACCAGAACCGGAAGGTGTTTTTGATCTATCTGTGAACCAACAAGTATCTGCTCTTAATATTTCCTTCTCCCGGAGGATCCACTCCTTTCTATTCGAGAACAATACTTTATTAGATATCTCGTAGTTAACAGTTAGAGGCATAAAGCCAGAGGTCATTTCCAGAATGCTGTGACTTCCAATGTCAACCAACAGTGTAGAGGAGGTAGATCTAGACGGATTTCCATGGCCGTGTGAAAGAGGTAGATAAGATGTAAATGACAACGCTCGACCTGGACGCCCCAGCACAACAGCAACCGGTGAAAATGTTGAGACAGTGAAGAAAATTGTTGTGTCGTGTGGCAGCAAAATTAATTTTTGACCAAAAGAAAAAACGTCGCACGAGCACTAATCACGTTTTTAAATTACAGCAACAGCTAGATTTACTTTAAAGGGTCATAACTGGTGACGAATCATGGGTATATGGTTATAACACCGAAACCAAAGTCCAAGCGTCCCAATAGAAGAGCCCAGGAAAGCCAAGACCAAAGTAACACACCAAGTTCTATCAAATGTTAAGATTTTGCATTACCTACTCGTCATTGCGTGTTTGTAATTTTTTTGCCAATAACAACACCGTCATCATGCATCAGCCATCATATTCGCCAGATTTGGCCCCATGCGACTTTTTTCTGATCTCGGGATTGGAGAGACCCATGAAAGGATGGCGTTTTGGGGCGATTGAGGAGATAAAACTGAGAGAGCTCAAGAACATACAAAAAAGTGCATGTCAGAACTGCTTGAAGGATTGAAAAAGACGCTGTTACAAGTGTGATATATTTGAATAAGTAACTGAATAAGTAACAATAAGTAGAAAAAAATAGAAACTGATCTCAAAATCTAACTTACCATATTTGAGTGGATTTGTTTATCTGTGGGTTTCAACCTGCAGAAAAAACCGCTCAAATGGAATTTGAAGTCTCTCTGTTTCTTTTTTACTCTCCCGAAAGCCCAAATAAGAATCGCTAGGTGGAGTATCTGCAACGAGGTAAAAGTCCAAGACAAAATGAAAGACATGGTGAAATTGGTAGTAGGAAATTTACGGAATTCGAAGAAGTGTAATATGATAAATTTGTAGACGTTGTACATAATCCATATGAATGAGTTGGTAACCAAACTTAGTAAATACCACGAATGCAGCCTAGTAAACTCAACGACGTAATTAGATAGCTGGTCGTAGTTTTCGAACAACCTTTGAATTGATATTATATTATTTCTCTTCAGTTCCGAAAGTAAGTCACCCATAATATCCTCGAAGAGGAGCAGTACGTTAACTCTTTCTAAAATTGACATCGACAGCAGAAGTTCGGCTAAAGTGTAGGTCGGAATATCCTTGAACTGTCTCCTGATTATATCCTGAGTAATCAACACCCCAGAAATTATCACCACGAACAAGATGTGAAAAACGTGGAATCTTCTTCGAACAAATATATCTGCAATGAGAAATTTTTTCAATTGAATTTTGAATAATGAAGTGAAATATATTTTAAAGTTTTGTTTTATTGAAATTTGGGTTAATTTTACTTGTATGATTATGAATAAGTAAATGAAAGAGCGCAAGTTCAAATGAAATGCAGTTATCGAAGCTATCGAAAACATTTAAGTTTTCGAAAAAGTGTTCGTTTTCGAAAAATTACTGTAATGTTCTAATGCAGCTCCAATACAGCTACTCGTATTGCATAACATCCAGAGGAGAGCTTGGATTTCAAAGTATCTACATGTTTGTTGAACTTTAATTTATTGTCAATGAACAAGCTAAGGAATTTAGAAGTTATTAGTACGTTGTTAATTTGAATATTCAGATATACAGCTGGAACCTGGCAACGATAGGTCACTACTTTTGTTTTTGATAAATTCAAATTCAAGAGAGTTGAGTCAAACCAGTCTTTCACTTTCGTGATGCCATTCTCAATAACTCCATACAACGAATGGTTGTTAGGGGCATGCCATAAAATTGTGGTATTATCAGTAAATAAAGTAAATTTTCCTTGGATGTTAATAGACGATACGTCATTAATGTAAATTGAGAATAAAAGTGGA
Organism: Leptinotarsa undecemlineata; assembly: GCA_015342065.1. Classification (NCBI taxonomy): domain Eukaryota; kingdom Metazoa; phylum Arthropoda; class Insecta; order Coleoptera; family Chrysomelidae; genus Leptinotarsa; species Leptinotarsa undecemlineata. Next base: position 2,956 of record WOGP01006156.1, on the reverse strand, counting down.
CCCAGAACCGAACCTTGTGGGACGCCGCAAGTAAAACCACGTAAACCACTTAAGACTTATTCCAGTTAAACCGTATCTACTGTGTTTCCGTGAAAAATTTTATGATTCACGCAATCAAATGATTTGGACATATCACAGCCACTGTTTCTTTGTCATTTATGTTGGAATAAACATTGTAAAGAAATGAAAGTATGGCATCGGAAGTGTTTTTTTGCCTTGGAAACCAAACTGGCAATTACTCATTATTTTGTTTTCATTCAGAAAGCACAGCAGTCTTGATTTCACTAATTTTTCTATCAATTTAGCCATTGCAGAGATTAGAGAAATTGGACGAAGACTTGATGGACCATTGATGACTTCAGCCTTTGGCAGTGTTAACACAATCTACTTCAAAAAAATTGGAAAGATTCCTTCTCTAAATGAATTATTCATTAGATCAACATGCAATTTTTTCAGAAATTTTAGGTATGAAACGTGTGGCATCAAAGTTAGTTCCCAAATTGCTGAATTTTGAACAAAAAATTATTGAGTGACATTAACGGCGATCCAGATCTGCTTAAAATGTTAATAACTGGTGACGGAACATAGGTATATGATTATGAAATTGAAACCAAAGTCCAATCATTCCAAAGGAGAATCCCAAACGAGCCACCAGCACGAGCTAGCTGGTGGCTTCGTGTATTTGTATTTCTTTCTTCTGGTAACCAAGTGTTACCCATTCTTACACTTGGCTGCACCATACTGATGATGGGCCTAAAGCCCGAAACATGTGTCTATGGTTGGAAGGGCTTCTTCTTCTACCCATCTTTGTGAATAGTGGAACTCAACTGGTTTCTTTCACCCTTTGAAGGTTTTTTGTGTACAGATGAAGAAGTAAAAACCAAAAAGTTTTTTCCACGTATTATCATGTAGTATTTTGAATTGATTTTTCTTATTATTTCTGATACATTTGCTTACATTCATTGCACTATAAACAAGTGTCAGTGTTTATTCGTTATTTCAATGAAGTAATGACTTCGTTTGGCACATTTCAATACATTCATACATTCTTCGAAAAATATCACTACACAATTGTTAGACTACAGTGGGGATATATTAAGTTGTCTAAGAGGCCTAATTATGGAAAAATTTCGTCAGAATCATCATAAGCTGAGATTTGGACTGTTGAAAGACAGTGTATGTCGTCTCTGTTCGGAAAATGATGAAGAAGCTAGACTTATTTGGTGAAGTGTGTTGGTGTGAGCCATAATAAACCCACGCGTGTCGCAATGATATTTTGAATACAAAAACTGACTTTGAAGTTGACCTATTCAGTTTCATCAAAAATAGATACTCTTTTATTATCGAATTTTGTAATATTGATTCCAATCACCATACCTGTAATATTTCCATGATGATAGCCGTATCTAGCACTTTTCCATATTTTGATCATTCCATTCAATATTCGTACAAACTTCTTTCCATTCTTCACTTGTCCATAAAAATTTAGGAGAAGCGTAAACAGCTCAGAAGTGGTACACATCAAAAACACAAATCGGATATTGTTGAGTGCATAGATGAAAATCTGTATTCTGTTGAAAGAAAACACGGAAAAGAGAATAAAATAAATGGATGTCATTATTGGAAAGAAATATTTTCGTTTGGTTAAAACGAAATACGTTGCAGTGTTACTGATCTCTGGTTTGTATACTGCTGCTACAGACCATGTAAATATATAATAGGAAATGATACATATTCTCTTATATTCTCTCATCAACATTGAAATGTTAATTGAAAACTGAAATCAAGACTGCAATATTGGGTAGTGCCATAACAATTCTACGCCTACTGTGAACGTACAGTCGATTCATCAACCCCAGGAAATCTTATTAAATATGAATTGCTCTTCGATTGATTGCTATTAAATATTCAATCCAATTATAATTATCATAAAGAGAGCTAAATTAATTACAATTGTGACTTTACTTAAAGAAACATTAAAATGAAAATTGAATATAAAATTCAAAGATTCAGTCAGGGTTTTTTATTTCACATTCAGATAAAAGCAAACCGTTTCGATTTTTAGAAAAAAAATATTATTCTTTTCTTGAGAATTACAGACCGATAATAATTCGTGCCATGAGTGGTTCACCGGTATATTGGTCTAGGGGCCAGGTACAAATTCGGTCTATTATTTCCGACAGCCATCGTCAGTTCAATCAGTTTGGAGCCTAGCTCCCTTACCCTTGTAGCTGATTTTTTTCAGGTAATCTGGTTTACATGTACTTTTTTTTGCTTATTTTTGTGAAATTTTTCATTTTTCAGACGGGTTCAAAAATTACGACCAAGGTGTCATCGGATTTGTATTTTTACCTAAAAAGTTTAAAGAAAAGTCCGAAAAGGCGTTTAAAAATACGAATCCAATGACACCTTGGTCGTAATTTTTGGACCCGTCTGTAAAATTTCAGAAACAAAAAGTACATGTGAACCTGACTGAGGAGGACAAATTGTATCATAACTAAAAGATGGTGACGATATGAAAGTATTCAGATATTAATACCGCCCTTCACGGTGTACCCCTACCTGGCTGGGGTGGCATGGATGAAAAATGTATTCGTCCTTTAACGGGGCACATGAGGGCATCATTCGACAGAGTGTCGGGACCTTCTATATCGGGAGGAGTCGTCTACAGTATAATCAAAAGCTTTCCTTACTAACGGGTTCTCGTGAGTTTCAACACAATCAAAAACTCGACGATAGACTGCTTGATGGAAGGTAGCTTCAATGCGGATGGCTTCATTCCGTACGAACCACGGAGCATTCACAATCATCCGTATTAGCTCATTTTATAATCTCTCCAGAATGGAGATGTTGTAATAAATGACCGTCGGGTCTGAATTTGCGATCCCTATATAAGTACCACTAATGAAGATATAATAATCATCTCAGCTTACTCACCCTAGAGAAATACACCCCC